>JARQOD010001406.1:0-99088 GCA_033576555.1 Oophaga sylvatica | reverse complement strand
CCTGAATGATGCCTTTCTTGAAAACTATAATGTTACAGGGTATATACACTAGATTCCTTGATAGGGCTGTGAGGGAAGGCCAGGGACTTAGTCATGGCCGAGGATACAGGGGCATCTGTGCCCTGGCCTCCCTGCACAGAAAAATAAAGTCCATTCGTCAGCATACCTGTGTCTCCAGGTTCAGCTCCCACCGGATCTTTCCTCTGGTGTGGAGGTCCCTTTCCAGACGATTTCACATTAACTGAGACACAGTCCAATTCAACTTTAAACTGTACATCTTTACTGGTTTCTTTACACAGCACATCCACAGTTTTCACAGCATCAATCACATGTTTCACATTGCACCGTTCCTTCTCTTTCCCTGTACTTCTCACTCCGTTACACAGCACGTACCCGGGTCGAACCGTCTCTGACGGGTCCTCAGCAACCTCCCTGTTCAGCACTGCCACGGTTAGACACTCCTCTGCCTGTTTCGCCCCAGACATTAGATGATCTGTCCCCGAAGTCAGTTGCCACATGGCGAGCAAACTGCTCTCCTGTACTGTCTACATCTGAGTGTTCCCTCAGCCGTTTCGCCCCAGATCTGAGGGCATCAGCCCAAGTGATGAGTTGCCACATTCTGAAGCCACCTGTGTCCCCACGTTGTCACTATTTCTGTCTCAAGACTCTGTTCCTAGTCCACTGTGATTCCTTGCTGTACTGGCCCGCTGCTATCTTGGCCTGATGCTGTGGATGGCTGGACATCTCGCTTAAACATTGCGGGCGGCTATGGTTTCCCTGAGCACTAAAGCCCAGGGAAGCAGATAGGGTCTTAACCCAGAACTCCTGAGCCCGTGCTCACGGCAAGTGCACTCAAGTCCAAACTAACTAAAATGCAGGAAATGTTCCTATCTTAACTCACAGCAGCCCCTCCTATAATTAACTGTTTATTACACTACACACTAACTAAAAGCTCTGTACACTATAGTGTCCCCATCTAGTGGCCAAACTTGGGCACTACACTTTCCCTATAATAGGCACAAATAAAATACACAGTATTATGACACTAGATATACATTACAGTACAAAGGAACATGTTATTAATTATACATACCGTATTTTCTGGTGCATAAGATGACTGGGTGTATAAGACGACCCCCCCCATCTTTTCCAGACAAAATATAAAATCTTCTTAAAAGTGGGGGGTACGGTGCGTGTACGGATCAATCTGCATATGGTGGGGGAGTGGTCCCGATGACGAAGGGAGGTGGCGTCTCACAGGGAAGGTGTTGGATACCTCATCGTATCAGCGGTGCTCTCTGCGGCGGCTCCTCTTTGTGCAGCGTGGGGGTTCTGTGTTGGGGGGCATCGGCAGCTCCTCTTTGTGCAGCGTGGGAGCTCTGTGCTGGGGGACTGTGGCGGTGGCTCTTTGTGCAGAGTCGGGGCTCTGCCGGCATTTCCTCAATCCCCGGAGGCCCCGGGAGCTCCATTGCTGCCATGCGGTGGCCTCAGGGAAAATGGACGCTGAGGGCGACGCATACTCAGTTTCAGATCTCGTCTCCCGAGATCTTGAGACGAGATCTGAATCTGAGGATGCAGCGGCCATTTTCCCGGAGGCCACCGCATCGCAGCAATGGAGCTGCCGGGGCCTCCGGGGATTGAGGAAATGCCGGCAGATCCCCGACTCTGCACAAAGAGCCGCCGCAGTCCCCCAGCACAGAGCCCCCACGCTGCACAAAGAGGAGCCGCTGCCCCAAGCACCTAGACCCGCAGAGAGCACCGCTGATACGATGAGGTATCCAACATCTTCAATGTCAGACGCCCCCTCCCTTCGTCATCGGGACCAATCCCCCCACCATATGCAGATTGGTCCGTACCCGGCGTATAAGACGACCCCTGACTTTTAAGAAGATTTTCAGGGGTGAAAAAGTCGTCTTATACGCCGGAAAATACGGAATTTACAGGAAACAGCAATACACTTATTAGTGTAGCACTACCATTATTTATAAGCGGTAATACATATAATTATGTAGCAGTACCACAACATAGCAACAAGTACACATTAACTTACAGTACTCTAGAACATACAGCACTGGGACCTACTAAGGAGGAAATATAAAGCAGTAATATTATTCTATCCCCTTACAGGGCGTTGATCCAGGGAACTAGTCTGATTGCCATATGTTGAGTTGGGAAGAATTTTTTTTCCCCAATGTGTAGCTTACTGTTTGCCACATGGGTTTTGTTTTGCCTTCCTCTGAATCAACATGTTAGGGCAGGTTAGGTTAGGATATGGGTTGAACTAGATGGACTTAAAGTCTTCCTTCAACCTTAATAACTATGTTACTATGTATGCTTGTTCTTCCCACTCCACAAACTTGCACACACTCGCAGAAATCTTAAACACCTCAATCTACACTAACTGTCTGAATCACTTCTCCCTCTTACAGATATAAGCTCCTAACATAATGCGGATGCTACTGCCGCTCTATATAACACCACAATAGCTGCAGCTCTGGAATCGATTGCCCCTCTCACACATACCAAAGCTCGCAAAATCAACAGACAGCCCTAGCACACCAGCCTGACCAAAGAACTGAGACGATCTACCAGGGTTGCTGAGCGGAGATGCAAAAGATCACACTCCAACAAGCACTTCACCGCATTCAAACAGTCCTCACTTTTTTTAAATCCACATTCGCCGCAGCAAAACAAACATACTTCTCTTCTCTCATATCCTCCCTGTCTCACAACTCTAAACTGTTATTCAACACTTTCAACTCTCTCCTCCGTCCCCCAGTACCGCCTCCCTCTCCACTTATTTCGGCCGAAGACTTTGCCTCATTTTTCAAGCAGAAGATTGATAACATCAGAAACAGTTTTGGTCGACATCCCCCAGAGCCCTTCCTCCTAACGGCTCAGCCCTCCTCCAAAACCAACTTCTCCCACCATTACAGAAGATCGACTCTCCACTCTACTCTCAAAATCACATCTCACCACCTGTGCACTTGACCCAATCCCATCGCACTTCATCCCAAACCTCACCACAGTCTTCATGCCAACCCTAACCCATCTCTTCAAACTATCATTAACAACTGGTGTTTTCCCCTCAAGCTTTAAACATGCCTCAATCACACCTATCCTCAAAAAGCCCTTTCTTGAACCATCCTCTGTATCTAGCTATCGCTCCATATCACTTCTCCCCTATGCGTCAAACTACTGGAGCAATAAGTCCATCTCGAACTGTCCTCCCACCTCTCTTCTTCTCTGGCCGCATCACTCCACTGAAATTGCCCTAACTAAAGTCACCAATGACCTATTAAGCGCCAAAGCCAAGCGACACTACTCTGTCCTCCTCCTCCTGGACCTGTCTTCTGCCTACAGACCCTCTCATCATCACTGACTTGGCCCTATCTTGGATCTCATCATACCTAACAGACCTGACAGTCAGCATCTCCCACTCACATGCCACTTCCTCACCTTGCCCCTATCTGTTGGAGTCCCGCAAGGTTCAGTCCTAGGGCCCCTGCTCGTCTCCATTTACACCTTCGGCCTAGGACAGCTCATAGAATCTCACGGCTTTCAGTATCACCTCTATGATGATGACACACAGATCTACATCTCTGGACCAGATATCACCACCCTACTAACCAGAATCCCCCAATGTCTGTCCGCTATTTCATCCTTCTTCTCCGCAAGATTTCTAAAACTTAATATGGACAAAACAGAATTCTTCATCTTTCCCCATCTCACTCGACCCCCCAATGGACCTTTCCATTAAAGTAAATGGCTGCTCACTCTCCCCAGTCCCACAAGCTCGCTGCCTCGGGTTAACTCTTGACCCTGATCTCTCCTTCAAGTCACATATCCAAGCCTTTTCCACTTTGTGCGAACTTCAACTCAAAAACATTTCCCGGATCCGTACATTCCTCAACTAAAAATCTGAAAAAACCCTAGTCCATGCCCTCATCTCCTGCCTCGACTACTGCAACTTCCTGCTCTGTGGCCTCCCCTCTAAAGGGTATGCCACACTAAACAACGTCGCTAACAAGATCGCTAAAAAACGTCACTATTTAGCGATCTCGTTAGTGACGTTGTTATGTGTGGCATCTAGCGACGACGTGGCCCCTGCTGAGATCCTGCTGTGATCTCGTTCATCTCAGCGATCGTTCGGGACCCTATTTTTATCGCCGGCGTCCCGCTGGTAAGTATATATCGCTGAGTGTGGCACCTTTTTTTTAGCGATTTAGCGGTATTTTGTACCGCTAAAGTCGTTAAGGAGATCGCTAACCGCGATAGCGTCCTTAACGACATCGCTAAATTAGGCCACTACTAGAGATATTAAAACGATCCCGCTAGCGATCTCATTAGTATGCGACGCTAACGAGATCGTTAGAGGGATCGTGTAGTGTGGCAGTACCCTAACACTCTTGCACCCCTCCAATCTATTCTAAACTCTGCTGCCTGACTAATCCATCTCTCCCCTGCTATACCCTGCCTCTCCCCTCTATCAATCCTTTCACTGGCTCCCCATTACCCAGAGACTCCAGTTCAAAACCCTAACCATGGCATACAAAGCAATCCACAACCTGTGTCCTTCATACATCTGTGACCTCTTCTCCCAGTACTTACCTGCACGCAACCTCTGATCCTCACAAGATCTCCTTCTCGACTCCCCTCTTATCTCCTCTTCCCACAATCGCATACAAGATTTCTCCCACGCATCCCATCAACTCTGGGACTCTCTACCACAACATATCAGACTCTCACCCACCGTGGAAACCTTCAAAGGGAACCTGAAGATCTACCTCTTCCGACAAACCTACAACCTGCAGTAACCACCGAACGACCAAACCACTGCATGACCAGCTCTACCCTAGCCTACTGTATCCTCGCCCATCCCTTGTAGATTGTGAGCCCTCGCAGGCAGGGTCCTCTCTCCTCCTGTACCAGTCATGACTTGCATTAAGATTACTGTACTTGTTTTTATTATGTATACCCCTTCTCACATTTAAACGCTATGGACTAAATGGCGCTATAATAATAATAATAATAATGAGAAATATACACATCAGATAGCAGGCACATCACTCTATAAAACGCTTCTTCTGTTTTATGCCGTCAGGAACTTTCCAGTTATATGTGGGAGTACATAACTTTTGTTACAATCTACAATAGTCCAGCAAACCTGAGCTAAGGACCTCGCCCTACTCTTTGTCTCCGCTATGCTCCCTGCCTGGAATCCAGATTCCCACTGCCATTATATCTTTGCATTCCTTTGTGCTTTCCTTTGTGCTTTGCATTCCTCAGTGGATAGCACTGAAGCCTTGCAGCGCTGGAGTCATGGGTTCGAATCCCACCAAGGACAACATCTGCAAGGAGTTTGTATGTTCTCTCCGTGTTTGCGTGGGTTTCCTCCGGGTACTCCGGTTTCCTCCCACACTCCAAAAAACATACTGATAGGGAATTTAGATTGTGAGACCCATAGGGGACAGCGACGATAATGTGTGCAAACTGTAAAGCGCTGCGGAATATGTTAGCGCTATATAAAAATATTATTATTATTATTCCTTTAGAACGTACTATCTGCTGTCTCCCTCCTGGCACACAACACCATATCAATTCAAGACTGCAATCAGATAGACCAAAGTTCTATATTTCTCACTTTCTATCTGACTCATCACAAGTGATATAGAAGGGGGGCGTGGCCTGGACTGTGAATGGCATAGGACAGCAGTCTAAGAGCTCCTGGTGCTCATCTCCAAAATCTACTAACATCCACATATTCAGGCGTTCCTCGGACCCATCCGATATAAAGACCCATTAAGCAATCCTCCCGGACTGTCATCTGGCTTGCTAAGGATATATTACTGAGATTTCAAGGACTTGTGACTAGGCCGCAGGCCTGTGGCCTTCCTGCCTCCTCCATAAAAGCCCACCTCTAGTTGAAGTGGGCGGTCACGGAGCGTCGGTACCCTCCTCACAGAGCCTACTCCATACCTCCCAACCGTCCCGGATTGAGCGGGACAGTCCCGATTCTGACCCCCCTGTCCCGCTGAGGACACTGTGTCCCGCAGTGAGATGAGCCGCCACGCCCCCCATGCACCCCTTCCTGCCCTTCCTGTCTCTACAGCTCAGCGGCTCACAGCTAGCAATGACGCTGCTATGCTGTTCTCTTCTGTGCCCACAGGACCTGTGATGAGGTCACAGGAGGGGAGGAGTCAGGGTCACATGATCAGTGTCCTCGTTGTGTGCAGGACTCTGCGCTGTGATGGTGCTGGATGAGGGTATGTGTGTGGGGGTCGGGGGTAGCAGAGCCGCGCGCGTACGAGGTGCCCGGAGCGGAGCCGCGCGCGTACGAGGTGCCCGGAGCGGAGCCGCGCGCGTACGAGGTGCCCGGAGCGGAGCCGCGCGCGTACGAGGTGCCCGGAGCGGAGCCGCGCGCGTACGAGGTGCCCGGAGCAGAGCCGCGCGCGTACGAGGTGCCCGGAGCAGAGCCGCGCGCGTACGAGGTGCCCGGAGCAGAGCCGCGCGCGTACGAGGTGCCCGGAGCAGAGCCGCGCGCGTACGAGGTGCCCGGAGCAGAGCCGCGCGCGTACGAGGTGCCCGGAGCAGAGCCGCGCGCGTACGAGGTGCCCGGAGCAGAGCCGCGCGCGTACGAGGTGCCCGGAGCAGAGCCGCGCGTGTACGAGGTGCCCGGAGCAGAGCCGCGCGTGTACGAGGTGCACGGAGCAGAGCCGCGCGTGTACGAGGTGCACGGAGCAGAGCCGCGTCTGTATGAGTTAGATGGAGCGGAGCCATGTGTCTGTACGAGGTGCACGGAGCCGATTTTGAGAGAGAGTCTGCCCCCCTGCCCCGGCCGGGAGCTTACTTTTCCCGTGGACACAGTAGTACACGGCGGAGCCCCGAGTACTTTAAAATTCGCACGTGACGTTCCACTGGAAGTGATGTGCTGGGAGCTGACCGGAAAGAGGTAATTTTGGGAGGAGATTGTGACGGAATCATGGAGGCACTTCAGGGAATGCTTCAGATCCATCACCGTGTCCTTGCCTTGGAATCGGGGATGTCGGCCATGTGAGCGGATCATGATATGTCCTGCACCGGGAGGCTCAGGTGGGCACTACAATGAGAGGCAGACTGCTATAGTATCTTTATAGAATCTTTATTTCTTTCTCTCTCTGTTTCTTTCTCTCTCTGTTTTTTCTTTCTCTGTGTTCTTTCTTTCTCTTTCTGTTCTTTCTCTCTCTCCGTTCTTTCTCACTCTGTTCTTTCTTTCCCATCTTTCTTTCTCTCTCTCTGTTCTTTCTTTCTCTTTGTTCTTTCTTTCCCTTCTTTCTCTCTCTCCCTCTGTTGTTTCTTTCTTTACCCTCTTTCTTTTTTTCTCTGTTCTTTTTTTCTGTCCCCTCTCTCTGTTCTTTCATTCCCCTCTTTCTTGCTCTCTGTTCTTTCCCCTCTTCCTTTCTCTCTGTTCTTTCTTTCCCCTCTTTCTTTCTGTTCTTTCTTTCCCCTCTTTCTTTCTCTCTCCCTCTCTGTTCTTTCTTTCCCCTCTTTCTTTTTTCTCTGTTCTATTTTTCTGTCCCCTCTTTCTTTCTCTGTTCTCTTTCTTTCTCTCTGTTCTTTCTTTCTCATCTTTCTTTCTCTCTGTTCTTTCTTTCCCCTCTTTCTCTCTCCCTCTCTGTTCTTTCTTTCCCCTCTTTCTTTTTTCTCTGTTCTATTTTTCTGTCCCCTCTTTCTTTCTCTGTTCTCTTTCTTTCTCTCTGTTCTTTCTTTCTCATCTTTCTTTCTCTGTTCTTTCTCTATCTCCTTTCTCTGTTTTTTTTCTCTCTCTGTTCTTTCTTTTACTCAGTACCAGTCACTGTGCCCTCAGTACCAGTCAGTGTGATCACCAGTGATAAATGGGTGTGGTCGGGGCATGGACATGGGTGTGACTAGTTGTGAAATGGGTGTGGTTGGGGCGTGGGCGCAACCTTTGTCCCTCTTTCCCATCTTCAAAAGTTGGGAGGTATGCCTACTCCTGTCTGACCCATCCTCACAACCTTCAACAGGATCAGAATAATAGGTCAGTTAAAACTCATGGTTGCCGGCCTGAAGAGCGCCAAGGCCGCGGCGCAGCGCCGCGCTTATACGGAGCATAATCCTCCTCCTTACAGCAACCCCCACCTCCTTACAGCAATCCCAGGGCCACGGGCGGCAGCTGAACAGACCGGACATCAGACGCGGTCCTCGGAGGGCTGACGCGCGCCTGCACCAGCAGAAATAGACGCGGCTGACACCGCCGAGCGGTTTAATAGCTTATATATGCATCTTTGAGGAATATATCAATATTCGAATTAACCATCTTATAAACCACTGTTTGATATATACATAAATGTGATTTTGGGATCCATTGTGATATATATATATATATATATATATATATATATATATATATATATATATATATATATATATATATATATATATATATATAGAAATTTATCTAAATTGTTATGACACTAGATTTGCTTGATTAGAGATCTTGATGCTGCCTTCTCCCTTGATTTTTATACTTTGATATGTATTTAAATTTGATTGGTTTTTATTAATTACTTTTTGTATAAATAATAAAGATTTATTAATTTATTATTACTCCTAGTCCATTCTTTCTTTGGTTTTTACCCCCTAAAGACACAGAACTTTGTCAGAGACATAGCCTTTCCATACCCTCAATATTAAAAGGCTTTAACCCTTTCTGGGGCCCATTAACACCCCAGAGACTGCTACAAATTAATTGCAGGAGATTTATAATCACCAGTTTAACTCCACCCCAATATTGTGCTAGTGGAATTTAGATCAGACCCTAACATTAACCCCTTCTTGACGGTTTCCTCTTGTAATACCACTGCCATAGACTCAGATATATGCCCTCCTAACTCTCTGTGTAAGCTATACCTTCAAAGAAATCTCAGAACATCCCCAGAATTTCTCACTGCAAACAATGTTTTTCTTTTGGGATTTTCTGGTTTTTCCTCCCTTTGGGAGTTCTACATCCTCACCACCTCCTTAACCCACATTAAGTGATTTTTGGACCTCAATTCAAGGGGAATAATCTCCACCTGATTTCATATAGGGTGGTCCACTCTCCGCCTAATAGCATAAGTAAATAAAAGAGTAATTAGTAGCACCCAACTCTGCCCTTGAATACTTAGTAGGTCTCGATTTCACCTATAACAAAGTTAATTGATTATCCCATTTATTAAGAAACAATAAGGTCTGAGAGACCATTTAACTATTTATCTGCCAGCAATTATCCTTTTAAACTTTAATAGTAACCTGGATTACTAAGACCCTATTTGTTAGACAACAAGAAGGAAATGAGCCAAAATAAGCAAAATTACTCAAAACAAACAGCTCCTCCTCCTCTATACCAGTCAGACAGGAGAAAGAAAAAAGGACTCAAAATAAACCCTTCTAATGATCTAGTCAACACGACTAGCCCAACCAGATCCAGAATACCCCACAAATCGAACACCAATATGGATACATCAGTCTCCGCAAAAAGAGGTAAACCAGGAGCTTGGAGCGAACATTTCTCTGCCTTAAATGACCCCATAGATGCTCCTGAAAACGAGGACGACTCATGGGCATCATCTTCACCAAATGTGAGTCCAGAAAAATCCAGGATAAAACTGGACACTTCAGAAAAAAAGATCATGACACTATTGAAGCATATATGGCCTCACTGGCAGACAAAATAAATAATAACCTTCAAATCACTTTGAAAACAACCTTAGAGTCCCAGATGGAGATCTTCAAATCCACATTTGAAACCTTCAACCAAAAATGGAAAACCATGAAATTCGGTTGGTAACCATGGAGAAAAAAACTGTTGAAATAGAAGAAAATCAACAGCTTAAAAATAAATTGACAGACCTGGACAGCGTCGGACTGGAGCACCTTGGGCCCACCAGAGAAAATCATTCTTGGGGCCCACTATGTAGCTACTGTACATACAAAAATACAAGACCGCCAATTGTGCGGTAAAACGCGCTATATCAGGGTATAATATAAGGTAGTACATGTCTTAATTATTTAGTAGGTGTTGTGGTAGGATCAGAGAGGAGTAGCCCCCTCATAGAATATAATGTAGCCCCCTCATAAAAAATAAATCAGCCCTCTCTCATAGAATATAATGCAGCACCCCACAAAATATAATGCAACCCCCTCATAAGGTATATTGCAGTCCCCACCATAGAATATAATGTAGCACCCTCATAGGGTATAATGCAGCCCCCCCATAGAGTATACTGTAGCCCCCTCATAGGGCATAATGCTGCCCCCCCAAAGAGTATACTGTAGCCCTCTCATAGGGCATAATGCTGTCCCCCTCATATAGTAGGATATAGCCCCCCAGAATATAATGTAGTCCCCTGACGGAATAATGCAGGCCCCCCCATAGAGTATACTGTAGCCCCATCATATAGTAAGATGTAGCCCCCCAGAATATAATGTAGTCCCCTGAGAGAATACAGCCCCACCACAGAATATAATGCAGCTCCCCATAGAGTATACTGTAGCCCCCTCATATAGTATGATATAGCCCCCAGAATATAATGTAGTCCCCTGAGAATAATGCAGTCCCCCCACAGAATATAATGTAGCCCCCTCAAAGTATAATGCAGACCCTCTCCACCCCCATCATTGTCCTCATCACCACCTCTATCATTGCCTTCTCCCCCACCACCCTTATCATTCTCCCCCACCACCCCATCACTGCCCATTCCACCACCTCAATCACTGCCTCCTCCTCCATCACCATCATTGTCCATTTCATCACCTCCATCATTGCCTCCCCCACCACCATCATTGCCCATTTCATCACCTCCATCATTGCCTCCCCCACCATCATCTTTGCCCATCACCTTCCATCATTGCCCATCTCCTCCATCATTGCCCCCCACCATCATTGCCTATCACCTCCATCATTGTATTTCCCCACCATCATTGCCCATCACCTCCATCATTGCCTCCCCCACCGTCATTGCCCATCTTCATCATTGCCTCCCCCCCACCACCATCATTGCCTATCACTTCCATCCCTGCCTCCTCCCACCACCATTGCCCATCACCTCCATCGCTGCCTCCCCCCACCACCATCATTGCCCATCACCTCCATCATTGCCTCCCCACAATAATTGCCCATCACCTCCTTCGTTGCCTCCCCCACCATAATTGCCCATTACCTCCATCCCTGCCTCCTCCCACGCCATCATTGCCCATCACCTCCATCATTGCCTCCCCCACCGTCATTGCTCATCACCTTCATCATTGCCTCCCCCACCACCATTGCCCATCACCTCCATCCCTGCCACCTCCCACCGCCATCATTGCCCATCACCTCCATCACTGCCTTCCCCCACCGCCATCATTGCCCATCACCTCCATCATTGCCTCCCCCACCGTCATTGCCCATCACCTTCATCATTGCCTCCCCCACCGCCATCATTGCCCATCACTCCATTCCTGCCTCCCCCCACCGCCATCATTGCCCATCACCTTCATCATTGCCTCCCCACCGCCATCATTGCCCATCACCTCCATCCCTGCCTCCCCCCACCGCCATCATTGCCCATCACCTCCATCATTGACTCCCCCCACCGTCATTGCCCATCACCTTCATCATTGCCTCCCCCCACCGCAATCATTGCCCATCACCTCCATCCCTGCCTCCTCCCACAGCCATCATTGCCCATCACCTCCATCCCTGCCTCCTCCCACAGCCATCATTGCCCATCACCTCCATCCCTGCCTCCTCCCACCGCCATCATTGCCCATCACCTCCATCGTTGCCTCCACCACCATCTTTGCCCATCACCTTCACCATTGCCTCCCCCCACCATCATTGCCCATCACCTTCATCATTGCCTCCCCCCACAATCATTGCCCATCACCTCCATCACTGCCTCCCCCCACCAACCCTCTCTCTAACACACACACACAAAGCATCGCACCACATACACACACGCAGGCACACAGACACAGCACAGCTCACCTCCCCACAGCAGCAGCACATCACGGCAGCCTGTTCCTCGCCTGCTGCTTTCTGTCTGAGACCCCGTGCTGGATGATGACATCATGAAAAGTATAATATTACAGGCTATATTTACTAGTTTCCTAGATACTGCATTGATCCAGGGAGCTAGTCTGATTGCCGTATGTGGAGTCGGGAAGGAATTTTTTTCCCCAATGTGAAGCTTACTGTTTGCCACTTGGGTTTTTTTTTTGCCTTCCTCTGGATCAACATGTTAGGGCAGGTTAGGATAGGATATGGGTTGAACTAGATGGACTAAAAGTCTTCCTTCAACCTTAATAACTATGTTACTATCATCCAGCTGGGCTCTCAGACAGGAAGAGCAGTGCAGGAAGCCGGGATGTGCTGCGCTGTGAGTATTTGTGTGTGTCTCTGTGTGTGTGTGTGTGTGGTGCGTGGGGCTTTACACGCGGGCAGTGTTAGCTGCAGCCTGCGGCTAACACTGCCCGCTATTAAAGAGAAATGGTATTCACGCCTCTCCACGCCCATAGGGGTGTGGGGGAAGCGTGAATATTCATTTTGCTTTAGCAGGGGGGACAGGATCCTGTCTCCAGCTGCTGCTACGCAGGCACAGGGCGGGCCCCCTTGACTCAGGGCCCCCATAGCCTCTTGCTGGGGGCCCCTGGAGCAGTGGGGGCCCTTGGAGAAGTGGGGGCCCTAGGCAGCTGCTGGCCAGTATGCCAGCAGGTGTCAGTGCCTGGGCCCACCGGAGAATCCTCCGATTCTCCGGTGGGCCAGTCCGAGCCTGGACCTGGAAGACAGGAGTAGGCGAAACATAAAAATAAGGGGAATCCCAGAATCCGTCACTCCTGGTAATTTAGAAGAATATGTTAAAAGAGTCTTTAAGAAAATCGACCCATCACTGTCGGCACATGACATGATAATCGATCACATCCATAGACTTCCCAAACCTACTCACTTATCTAAAAGACCTCCCGAGAGATACCATCCTACGTATCCATTTTTTTCACATCAAAGAACGAATCCAAATTGCAATCAGAGACAATGGAGGGTTCCCAGAACCATTTTCACATCTGAAACTCTACGCTGACCTCTCAAAAGCAACGATTGAGGGAAGGAAATCTTTCAGAGACGTCACCAGCCCACTCAGAGATAACATCCCATATAAATGAGGTTTTCCGCTGAAGCTACTGGTCCATATTAATGGAAAGACCACAGTTCTGCTGTCCGTAGAAGATGGAAGGAAACTTCTTAAGGACTTAAACATCAAACCCAGGAATAAACCTGCTTCGTCTTCAGATTCCAAAATGACAACTTGATTCCTGGTTCACTACCACACCCCGGGGTCCGAAAACGTCGAACATCTGTTTCATTGAAGATGACACCGGGAATACTCTTCCACAAACTTTTTCCCGAAGGTTGAGTAGTTTACGCTGGAACGGACTACTTCTGGTGGCCCCAGCTAAGTTGCCCGTTGGCTATCAGCTATTCCATTAATTTGTATTTTCTTTGTTACGTTGTTTCCTTAAAACTATTCATATCCAAACATTGACATAAATCTAAGGTTTTAGTTAATACAAGGTTCAACATATCTAGTGACCACAAATAACCCTTAGTTCAACTCTAATAAAATTAACCCCTGTTAAGCATGAAAATCAGCTTGTCTACTTACAATGTTAGAGGACTTAATAGCCCAAAAAAAAGATACGTTATACACCAAGAGATTAATAAACTGGGCGCTGACGTGGTGGGCTTATGAGTCGCACAACACCAGGGTTATGGGGTACTCGGCACCGAGCCCATTGAAGTCTATGGGGACTGTCACAAATAGCACAGCTCGGACCGTTGCCCTGGGCGCTCATTCAAAGGGGGATATTTACAGGGGATTTTAGTAATAGTTAGTGACGCCACCTGTGGTTTCTGATCACTTTGACCAGCGCTGCAAGGTGAATCTTCTGAGGGGATGTTATGAGGCAGCAAGGTGTTAAGTCTCCCACAGGTGAGACTTTTCCCTCAAAGTCAATGGGGTTGCAGGGTGCAGATAATAAGTCAGTCACACACAAGTTGTTCTCTTTCCATACCTTTACTGGTGATGGTGGCAGGTATGTCCGGGAAGCTGCTCAGGGTGGAGTATGCACATCCAGGTAATTGCTGAGTAGGTTTAAGGCCTCCTTTCCCTTTAGGTGTATGAGTCCTAACTTGCGTGAAGCGAAGTTTAACTCTTGATGCAACAGCTACGCCCGGTCGACATTGTGGTAGAGCCTTTTGCTTAATCTGGTGACCAGACGTGGTGACCAGATATTGGAAAGAACTAAGCCCTGATGGCTGATCAGGCCGGACTCCCGTTCTCCCTGACTCCTGTTACGTATCGGCACTTAGGGCTACCTTCTGCGACTTGAAGTCCAGCAAGGATTCCGGTTTTCTATCACTAGCCGTGAAGGTTCCAGCAATACTTCGGACCCGGTGTCCGGTTAGTTCGAGTGAAGGTGATCTGTCACCGAAGTCACTCCTTCCTAGGTTCACCACTCGCCCGTCGCCCTACTCTCCTCCTTAACATAAGCACAGGTTAGCAGTAGGTTCTGTCATTAGCTTTCTTCCTTCCTTCCAGGCTCGCTGGCTGATTCTCAGTTAACTCGATGTTCTGCAAACTGTAGTCCCCTTCCTTCTTTCTTTCAAAGACTCTGTCCAGAGCAGCTTTCAGGACGTTTCGTCAGACTGATTACAAGCCCGCTCCGAGAGTCACTCTCCACTTGCTTAGGGTGCTAGCAGTCTGTCTGTTCTGAGTTATCAGCTTGCAATCTCTCTCTCATCTGTCTTGTCTGACAGGAAATCTCCTCAAGTCTGGCTAGGATGACTCACTCCTGAATCACCCAGGCCAAGACTTGAATGACTACTGCTACCTAACTCACTGACCTTAAATAGTCTAGGATTCCCTCTAGTGGTAATAATGGGAAGTGTGAGTGTTGTGAATGAATATCAGATTCTGCAATTACCTTTTAGCACATACTCCTGGAACATGTGTACCAAGCGCAGCTGGGCCACACACTTACAAGAGACCAAATTTAAGCAAGATTTTCACCCAAGTTTCACACACAAAAACTTCCAATATATTTTTGAAGCCTCGGGTCCCAAGAAAAAAGCTGGAGAGCTTACTTTAATCAAAAACACAATTAACTTCAAACTCATCGAAGAAATAAAAGACAAAAAAGGCCACTTTCACATTTTGATATGCTCCTTAAACGACGCAATTTATATCATTATAAACGTATATGCTCCTAACCAAGGACAAATAAGATTCCTAAACAATCTGCTAAAAAAAATCAATAAAACAAAAAGAGGTTCTCTAATCCTCGCAGACTTAAATTTGGTTCCAAATGGAATGATGGACTCCTCAGCCCCAAACAGACATAAATCAAATTCACTCAATAACTGGCTGAATAGAAATGAACTATTCGATATATTCATATGTATCAACACCACCTCCATTGAATATAGCCATTTCTCAAACACACACAACACTGCTTCAAGAATTTACCTGGTCCTTATGGACGTCTTTTCCCTCCCCAAGTTTCAATCGGTCTCTATACTCCCCAAAACAATCTCCGATCATGCCCCAGTGACAGCAGCATTCACAGTAGGCCCAGTCACTAATCGTCATTTCTTATGGAAATGCAACTCGTCAATACTTAATATACCACACATCAAATCAGAAATTACCTCAACTTTATCAAACTACTTCGCAGAAAATGAAATAGGTCTCGAAAGTCCTTATACCTGCTGGTTGGCGCACAAAGCAGTTCTTAGAGGTGTAATGATTCGGATCTCTTCAAAACTAAAGAGAGATGATAGGGAAAAAAATTCAAATTTACAAAATCAAATAAAAAAATAAAAAAAAATTAATCCTAGCTAACAATTTGAACCCTAAGCCCGACACTCAGGCAGAACTTTCTAAACTTAGACAAGAACTCAAAGCTCTTATTTTTTTCGTTCTATGACTGCAATGAAAAACAACCAATTTAAACAATACCAAAATCTTAACCGCCCCTCAAAGTATATGTCACTCAGACTTCAAAAAAGTAGACGCAGACATAGAATAGACTCCATTACATCTAATAAAAACGTTCTTCTGTCCCATCCACAAGACATAGCCAAGTGTTTCGCCGAGTTTTACCAAAACCTTTATAACATTAAAAAGGAATCTCCGCAATCCTGCACCAGCAGGTCTGATATTAACACCTTTCTGGCATCAACCAATCTCCCAAAAATAGACAGCACCCACTTGGACCTTTTGTCTGCTCCAGTCACAGAAAAGGAAGTACTGGACACCATAAATCACCTCAAAACATTCAAAGCTCCAGGTCCTGACGGATTTTCCAACGATTATTATAAAGCATTTGCCGAAACATTAACTCCACACTTAACCAAAATCTACAACTCTGCTTCTAGCTCTGGACACTTCCCCAAGGAAATGCTAGAAGCTACCCTTATCCTGATCCCCAAACCAAATTCAGATCCAACATTAACGAAAAATTATAGGCCAATCTCTCTGATCAACACAGACGTAAAAATATATGCTAAAATCCTTGCAGAAAGATTAAGTTCTCTCCTACCAAAACTAATTAATAACGATCAGATAGGATTTGTGGTTAATAGACAATCGACAGATGGAACCAGAAGATTGATCAACCTAATCAAACTCATCAATTCAAATAAAGCGGAGGCCGCAATAAGATCATTAGATGCGGAAAAAGCATTCGACCGGTTAAATTGGGATTACTTAAACGCCACCCTTGAAAAATTTGGTCTCTGCAAAGAATTCATTAGAGGTATCAATGCCCTTTATGAAAACCCCTCGGCCAAAATTTATGTGAACAATCACCTGTCACAACAAATCCAAATAACCAATGGTACAAGACAGGGCTGTCCTCTTTCCCCTCTCCTGTTTATCCTAGCTATGGAGCCATTGGCACAAAGAATCAGAGAAGATCCCATCATAACAGGTATTAAAACGAACTATAGGGAATACAAAATCAGCTTATATGCTGACGATATAATTTTAACCATATCAGACCCAAAAAAAATCCATTAATAGAATCCAAGATACATTATCAGCATTTTCGAAAATCTCTTATCTCGATTAATGAACAAAAATCTAGCATTCTCCCCCTAAATATGGCCAATGATCAAATAGAAATCATCAAAAAATTTTCTTCTTGGAGCTGGGCAATTGAACATATCACATATTTGGGTCTAAAATTTTCAAGCAAAACCACATCCCTTATCCCTCTTAACATGAATTCCCTCAATGAAACTATTTCATTGGACATGCTTACCTATGGGGAAAAAGTTTATCATGGTGGGGCAGGATCACTACCTTTAAAACATACATCCTTCCTAAAATACTATACCTATTCAGATCAATACCCCTACCAATTTCGGCCTCGTATTTAGCGCATATCCAAACCAAACCTAACAATTTTATTTGGGGAGGCAGGAGACCCAGGACATCAGCAAATATTCTTTATAAGAACAAAAGACTTGGTGGATCAGGCCTACCTAACATATGAATGTACTACTTCTTCTTAATCAAACGAAGCGTTCATTGGTGGTCAACCCCAGACCCCCCAGCATGGTATGAACTCGAGTACAGTCTGTATAATAACAAATCTCCTTCCCGTCTCATTTTAGAATCAATATTACTAAGAAAAGACCACTATCCGTCCCATCCTATCTTCCGAGCTACATTAGACGCATGGAAATTATTCGCTAAGCCCCGGAAAAGTCTAGACAATAGTCAAAAATCACTTAAAGCTGTCTCACTCCAAGTCATTACTTCCCTCTTTGGTCAAGAGGTAGCTCCAATATGGGCTGAACACGGCATAAGGAAACTGGGGGACCTCTACGGAGAATACTCCATTATCTCCTTTATAGAATTAAAGAGAAATTTAAAGTTTCCTCGTCTTTATTCTTTGAATATATAATTCTAAAAAACCTAATAGAAAAATTCTTGGAGAAAAAACCTAGGGTCTCTGAACAAGCCATCAACTTGCTTAACAATATCAACCATAAAATTTTTTGGAGCATATCATACATTTACTTATGGTCTAACAATGACCATGAAATGGTCAAGACTAATAATATACTGAAGTGGGAACAAGAACTCCACATAACCCCCAACATATCAGAATGGGAAAAAGCTTGCTCTATTTCTATGTCTGCTACTATTTCAATGTCGTTGCTAGAGACACATCATAAGGTTTTGACTCGTTGGTATTACACCCCGGCTACGTTATCAAAAATAAACCCAGAAAACTCTCCATTATGCTGGAAAGGTTGTGGTCAACATGGAAATATCCTTCACTTGTTCTGGCATTGTCCTTTAATAAAATCTCTTTGGATCTTATAAATTCTCTTCTTCCAAATCCTATCATACTCACCCCTCAACTCGCCTTATTATCCCTTTGCTCCCAAGAGGTTGAACGCACAAGCCATCCCGTTAATAATTCACATACTTTTAGTTACAAAAAGCGCCATAGCCTTCTAATGGAAGAGACCAGATGCTCCAAATATTCAAGATATTAAAGATAGGATCGCTCTCCATAAGTCCTTTGAGTTAAAAATAGCGACTCTCAATAATAAATTTGATAAATACTTAAATAAATGGTATACAGTCATGGCCAAAAGTTTTGAGAATGACACAAATATTAATTTTTACAAAGTCTACTGCTTCACTTTTTCTAATGGCAATTTGCATATACTCCAGAATGTTATAAAGAGTGATCAGCTTAACAGCAATTACTTGCAAAGTCAATATTTGGCTAGAAAATGAACTTTATCCCCCAAAACACATTTCAACATCATTGCAGCCCAGGGTGGATAAAAATCATGATTTTTTTTAAAAAAAATCGGATTTTTTTTATTTAAATCGGATTTTTTTGATTTAAATCGGATTTTTTTGATTTAAATCGGATTTTTTTGATTTAAATAGGATTTTTTAATCAAGTTGTACACAAGCAAAACTTTGTCTTTTTGCAAATCAAATTATTTTACACAAATAAAAATATTAAAACAGTTGATGATTATGAAACCTAATAATTTTTATTTGCACTATTAAACAATCAGAATTGAACAACTTTGTCTTTCAAATATTTTGTACAAGCCGCTCTTTCTTTGTCGTATACAGCCTGAAGATGTTTTCCTGAGATATCAAATCTACTTGGTGGTTTGTAGCCTGGTCTTATTCCTTCGATCATTTGTACAAACAATGGGTGTTCAACTAGTCGGAAAGAAGAATTGGTTGCAAATATGAATTTAGCAATTAATTCATCAAAATGTTCTTTCTGGCTCGTCGTAGTCTTTAAGAGGAATTTTTCTACACTTTGCACGCAAAGTTTTTTGTTGGGCTGCTTTGTTGAAGTTGTACCCAGATATTGATTGTCACGTGCAGCACAAGCCATATTTGACCCTGAAAGCACAGTAATTAAAAATATAATTCGACTGCGTATTTGAAGAAATATAAGGAAAATATTTTGAAACAAACTTTTTGAACAATGTAATGGTCCTCGTCCTATAAGGGCTGTCTCAAAAGTTATGCTACTCAAGTTTCCGGTGAAGTTGCTGTAATACTAGTAATATCAGAGCAACTGAAAAAAATTATGTCACAAAAGTTTTAAAAATGTTTTTTTAAAAAAAATGGTCAATTTGGCAGACTTCAAAAGTGAATTGTAGCCTACAATAAAAAAAAAAAAAATAGGCGTATACACACTCTTTTATTTTTACTTAACGTTAATCTTCTGTGAAATATTGCCTTAACATAAATTTAAATTCTATACTCCAGAACTAGTGCTAGAAATTTTTCTTTTCATAGACTTTAACCATCCCAGTAAAACGTCTGTTAAAATAGGTTGTAATTGCCAGACTTACCACTAGTGCTAGGGTCCTGGTGCATAAGAAGCTGTGGGGGTTCATTGACATTAGTTGTATCACTATCAACATCTTCATTTCCCTTCTGGTTGCAGTTTTCATAATGTGATTTCAAACGGCAAACAAGTCCTTGGATATCCTTTTGACAGTATTTGCACTTTGCTCTCCCACCTTTCTTTCCAAGCTCTGCTGGCATCTCAACAAAATGAACCCAAATAGGGTCTCTCTTACGACCTGCCATGGCTCACACAGATCACTTCTGAAGTTTGATTGTTACTACAGCCAAGTACTGCTGACTGACTATCCAACAAGTTTGGGCATGTCAACTGAATGGAAAAAGAAACTGAAACCAAGTTACAGAAAGTGAAACCAAGCTAGAAGTGTGGAGTTAATTGAACAATGATTGAAAGTTTTAGATTTTAATCGTGATTTATATTAAAAAAATCTTTTGATTTAAATCAGTGATTTAAATCATGATTAAAATCACGATTTAAATCGATCTGATTTAAATAGAAAAAAATCATTTGATTTAAATCGTTGATTTAAATCGGCGTGATTTAAATCAATCCACCCTGTTGCAGCCCTGCCTTAAAAGGACCAGCTAACCTCTTTTCAGTGATTTCTCCATTAACACAGGTGTGGGTGTTGATGAGGACATGGCTGGAGATCAATCTGTCATGATTAAATAAGAATGACACCACTGGACACTTTAAAAGGAGGCTGGTGCTTGGCATCATTGTTTCTCTTCTGTTAACCATGGTTATCTCTAAAGAAACACGTGCAGTCATCATTGCAATGCACAAAAATGGCCTAACAGGGAAGAGTATCGCAGCTAGAAAGATTGCACCTCAGTCAACAATCTATCGCATCATCAAGAACTTCAAGGTGAGAGGTTCCATTGTTGCCAAAAAGGCTTCAGGGCGCCCAAGAAAGACCAGCAAGCGCCAGGACCGTCTCTTAAAAGTGTTTCAGCTGCAGGATCGGGCTACCAGCAGTGCAGAGCTTGCTCAGGAATGGCAGCAGGCAGGTGTGAGTGCATCTGCACGCACTGTGAGGCGGAGTGTTGTGAATGGGTTTGAGATGAGTTCTGAGCAGAGGCTCCCTCTGGTGGTTACAAGCGGTACTAGTGAGGACTGGGAATCAGGTGTTACTGATTGGTCTTATTTAAGGGAATCATTTTCCCATCAGGGTTGCCGGTGATCAATTGTTCTGGTCTGAATCCTTCTTTCCAGTTTCCCTTGTAGCCTGCTGTGTCGTGTCTGCATCTCCTGCTATCAGATAAGACAATTTCTTATTTTGTGTTTTTGCTATATTTTTGCATTTTGTCCTGCACTTCTGTGGGGGCCTTTTGGGTCCCCTCCGGGGGCTTTTGCCCTCTCAGTTTAGTCCAGCCACTGTGTTTTGTACTTTTGCTTTTTGCAGTTTTTTCAGTGGCTGCTGTTTTTGTTACACCAGAGAACTAATTTAGGTGGTAGAGGTCGTGTGATCTCAGGTTATTTTGAAATTAGTAGAGTTGGTGTTTTTCAGGGTTTTCTGGGATTGCAGTAAGTACCCTTCCTGTCCTTTTCTATTTAGATAGTTTGGGCCCCAGCGTTTGCTCATACTATTTTCTTTCTGTGTCAGTATTTCCTCTTGTCTAACCGCCATTACATGTTTGGGGGCTTTCTATTATCTTTGGGGTTCTGCTCCGGGGCAGATAGCTTTCCTATTTCTATCTTTAGGTGTAGTTAGTTTCTCAGGCTGTGACGAGGCGTCTAGGACCATCGTAGGAACGCTCCACGGCTGCCTCTAGTTGCGGTGGTTAGTCAGGGTACTGCAATCTCATAGATTCCAACTGCTCTGGTGTATTTCCTTTTTTACCTGCACTCCTCAGCTACCGTAACATAACAGTATCACCGGCCAAAAAAAATAGTATGAGCAAACGCTGGGGCCCAAACTATCTAAATAGAAAAGGACAGGAAGGGTACTTACTGCAATCCCAGAAAACCCTGAAAAACACCAACTCTACTAATTTCAAAATAACCTGAGATCACACGACCTCTACCACCTAAATTAGTTCTCTGGTGTAACAAAAACAGCAGCCACTGAAAAAACTGCAAAAAGCAAAAGTACAAAACACAGTGGCTGGACTAAACTGAGAGGGCAAAAGCCCCCGGAGGGGACCCAAAAGGCCCCCACAGAAGTGCAGGACAAAATGCAAAAATATAGCAAAAACACAAAATAAGAAATTGTCTTATCTGATAGCAGGAGATGCAGACACGACACAGCAGGCTACAAGGGAAACTGGAAAGAAGGATTCAGACCAGAACAATTGATCACCGGCAACCCTGATGGGAAAATGATTCCCTTAAATAAGACCAATCAGTAACACCTGATTCCCAGTCCTCACTAGTACCGCTTGTAACCACCAGAGGGAGCCTCTGCTCAGAACTCATCTCAAACCCATTCACAACAGCGGAGACTCTTGGAGCAAGGCCTGGTCTCAAGGAGGGCAGCAAAGAAGCCACTTCTCTCCAGAAAAAACATCATGGACAGACAGATATTCTGCAAAAGGTACAGGCAGTGGACTGCTGAGGACTGGGGTAAAGTTATTTTCTCTGATGAATCCCCTTTTCAATTGTTTGGGACATCAGGAAAACGCCTCATTCGGAGAAGACAAGGTGAGCGCTACCACCAGTCTTGTCTCATGCCAACTGTTAAGCATCCTGAAACCATTCATGTGTGGGGTTGCTTCTCAGCCAAGGGAATCGGCTCTCTCACAGTCTTGCCTAAAAACACAGCCATGAATAAAGAATGGTACCAGAATGTCCTCCAAGAGCAACTTCTCCCAACCCTCCAAGAGCAGTTTGGCGATCAACAATGCCTTTTCCAGCATGATGGAGCACCTTGCCATAAAGCAAAGGAGATAACTAAATGGCTCAGGGAACAAAACATAGAGACTTTGGGTCCATGGCCTGGAAACTCCCCAGATCTTAATCCCATTGAGAACTTGTGGTCAATCATCAAGAGACGGGTGGACAAACAAAAACCTAAAAATTCTGACAAAATGAAAGCATTGATTGTGCAAGAATGGACTGCTATCAGTCAGGATTTGGTCCAGAAGTTGATTGAGAGCATGCCAGGGAGAATTGCAGAGGTCCTGAAGAAGAAGGGTCAACACTGCAAATATTGACTTGCTGCATTAACTCATTCTAACTGTCAATATAAGCTTTTGTTACTCATATGTTTGCAATTATTATATTTCTGTCTGTGATAAAAACATCTGTCAAACACACATAAAAACCAGAGGGCAGCAGATCATGTGAAAATATAATATTTGTGTCATTCTCAAAACTTTTGGCCATGACTGTAGATGGATCGACTTATTCCCTTTGAGCTAAAATCCTACGTTAAATAATCATTCAAGTCAATATCTTTAGTAGTTGCTAGATTTAAGTATATGTATAAGTATACTAAACACTTGTGTTATTGGTATTATTATTGATATTGTGGAGTTTATGACTGAGACCAAAGCTATGTGTTTGTCATAAATGTGTTAGGACCACTTGGTCCCTATTTCGCTTCCCTTCCCTCCCCCATTTTCCTCCCCACTCCCCATAATTGTTAAAAACCCTTCAATAAAGTATTTGGAAAAACAAGTGATATAGAAGGGATAATGTTTTTTCCTTCTTTCGCTAGAATTTGTTCTTATATTGTTGTAGCCTTATAGTCTCTGATTCAAGGATTTTATACTTCTTATCTCATTTGCAATGTTTTCAAGAGTCTGCAAAAACATGTTTTGGGTACATGGTAAATAAAGGTCATCAAGACCTGGGTAACAAGACTACATGAGTTACACTGAGATACATTGCTGTAAATGGTATAAAATACTGCTTCTTGTGTGAATAAACTAGAAAAGGTGACTTGCTCACAACCAGTGTGCATGCTTTTCTCCAAGCTCTCGTTATCTGAGGGCCTAATCTCTTAATTCCGCCTCACTGGTGATCCGACATATCTGACTTTGGGTCAGAACAAAAACAGCTACAACACAAGGAAAATGTTCTGTGTGCCCATGTAGCTCAGAATGAGGTCTCTCATGCAGTATGATGGCCTCCACAGACCCCACACAGTATGACGGCCCCCACAGCACCTCACACAGTATTATGTCCACCACAACCTGCTACACATAAGGACCCCTCTCAGTATGGAGACATTTATAGTCCACCACAGCCCTCCCTACTCAGGATAATGGCCCATACCAGCCATACACTCAGTATGAGAGACCAAACAGCTCTTCTCTTACTATGCTGCCCCATATTACCTGATGTTTATAAAAAAAAAAAAAAAAAAAAAAAACACACACTACTCACCCAACCCTGTTCCCGAGGTGCGCTGCTCAGGTCTGTGCAGTGAGAGTACTGAGGCTCCATACTACAGGTGTGATGTAGTGACGTCATTGTGCCTGCAGTGCACGGAGTCTCAGACTCACAGGTGAAGGCTGAATGGTGGATCAGGAGCTTTCGACTCCCTGATTCTCTATTCTATTCAATGGTATCACCGTCATGGGAATGTGGATATCCCAGAAATTGTGATGGGAAGGAGAGGGTGACCAATACCAAACCCCACCGAGCCCTCTCAATTCATAGACATAATAGTGACCGAGTGGGCTACCATTATGTACTATACACTCCTGCCTATCCAACTATCGTATGGTAAATATCTCATAGGTCCTGGGTTCATTAGTATCTGCACCAAGAATGAGGCTGAATATTTATTATGAAAAAAATGCTCCAAATATGCATTGTATTCAATTATCCATGGTAAATACCATAAACAGAGAAAATTGCCTCCAAGGTGCAGATAGTGACGACTCGCATTATAGTATTATAAACAAGAGAAAAAGAGTCCTAACTATACTATGAAAATTATTTTATTAATAAAAAAGGCACATATAAAGAACAGGACACATTCTAAATATGTAACACAGGTTTACAATGAACACTATCTGGGACAACAAGAGAGCAGAGAGTAGTGCCACTATAATTATATATATATATTGCCTATGTATGGTAGTGTGCAACTAAACATAACATTCCAGTGGGAAAAGAGACATGTATTGCACGTTACCCATAGTGATATACAGGATCAGAGTTAGTAAGAACGATTTCACAGAGAGAATGAAGGCATACTCCCATGGAGCTCAACGGTGAACCTTCTCTGTGCGCAATATTATATTTGTAATCTAGCTGCTCATCAACACATACCCATCATGGCGCTGTAGGTTACAGCGCCATGATGGGTATGTGTTGATGAGCAGCTTCATCCAGTGTGGATATCCGTTTATTTTGCTGACACAGACTTTTCATATGGGGATCATCATTATTTGCATGATAATCAATGAGGATGTTTTTTGCACGGTTGCACCTTATTTTGGTATATAGCATGCAGAGCTGTTTTCTAAATAGATTACAAATATAATATTGCGCACAGAGAAGGTTCACCGTTGAGCTCCATGGGAGTATGCCTTCATTCTCTCTGTGAAATCGTTCTTACTACCTCTGATCCTGTATATCACTATGGGTAACGTGCAATACATGTCTCTTTTCCCACTGGAATGTTATGTTTAGTTGCACACTACCATACATAGGCAATATATATATATAATTATAGTGGCACTACTCTCTGCTCTCTTGTTGTCCCAGATACAGTGTTCATTGTAAACCTGTGTTACATATTTAGAATGTGTCCTGTTCTTTATATGTGCCTTTTTTATTAATAAAATAATTTTCATACTATAGTTAGGACTCTTTCTCTTGTTTATAATATTTATTAATTAGTTGTCAGAGGTAGTCAGTGAGGTGGATGAATACCTTACACTGTGTGTGGTGGGATGGTGGTACTGTGGGAACATTATACTGTGTGTGGTGGGATGGTGGTACTGTGGGAACATTATACTGTGTGGTGGGATGGTGGTACTGTGGGAACATTATACTGTGTGTGGTGGGATGGCGGTACTGTGGGAACATTATACTGTGTGTGGTGGGATGGTGGTACTGTGAGAACATTATACTGTGTGTGGTGGGATGGTGGTACTGTGAGAACATTATACTGTGTGTGGTGGGATGATGGTACTGTGAGAATATTATACTGTGTGGAGGATGGTGGTACTGTGAGAAGATTATACTGTGTGTGGTGGGATGGTGGTACTGTGAGAACATTATACTGTGTGTGGTGGGATGATGGTACTGTGAGAATATTATACTGTGTGGAGGGACGGTGGTACTGTGGGAACATTATACTGTGTGTGGTGGGATGGTGGTACTGTGAGAACATTATACTGTGTGTGGTGGGATGATGGTACTGTGAGAATATTATACTGTGTGGAGGGATGGTGGTACTGTGGGAACATTATACTGTGTGTGGTGGGATGGTGGTACTGTGAGAACATTATACTGTGTGTGGGGGATGGCGGTACTGTGAGAAGATTATACTGTGTGTGGTGGGATGGTGGTACTGTGAGAAGATTATACTGTGTGTGGTGGGATGGTGGTACTGTGAGATTATACTGTGTGTGGTGGGATGGTGGTACTGTGGGAACATTATACTGTGTGTGGTGGGATGGTGGTACTGTGGGAACATTATACTGTGTGTGGTGGGATGGTGGTACTGTGAGAATATTATACTGTGTGGAGGGATGGTGGTACTGTGGGAACATTATACTGTGTTTGGTGGGATGGTGGTACTGTGGGAACATTATACTGTGTGTGGTGGGATGGTGGTACTGTGAGAATATTATACTGTGTGGAGGGATGGTGGTACTGTGGGAACATTATACTGTGTGTGGTGGGATGGTGGTACTGTGAGAACATTATATTGTGTGTGGGGGATGGCGGTACTGTGAGAAGATTATACTGTGTGTTGTGGGATGGTGGTACTGTGGGAACATTATACTGTGTGTGGTGGGATGGCGGTACTGTGAGAAGATTATACTGTGTGTGGTGGGATGGCGGTACTGTGGGAACATTATAGTGTGTGTGGTGGGATGGCGGTACTGTGGGAACATTATACTGTGTGTGGTGGGATGGTGGTACTGTGGGAACATTATACTGTGTGTGGTGGGATGGCGGTACTGTAAGATTATACTGTGTGTGGGGGATGGTTGTACTGTAAGATTATACTGTGTGTGGGGGATGGTTGTAGTGTGGAAATATCTTTTGTGTGAGAGATGCCAGTACTGTGGAAACATTATACTGTGTGAGGGACATCATATGTGCAGCATTTGTACAAAAAGACTGCTATCTGCCATCCAGATGGACACTGCGGAATCAATGGGAAGAGGGAGAGTTTCAGGAAGAATCTAGACGGTACACCAGGTCAGGTGACCTTGATGACGCAGTTTCCGGATATTATAAAGGCCATAGCCCCAAAGCCAGAACAGATTTGGCGCCAAGCAAAGGAACAGGGAAGAATCTGAGGTACAGGCCAAGGTACAGTGCAGGAGGCAGCTGGTTGTGGTGACAGAACCCTGATTACAGGGGCATAATGGGGGCATTATACTGTGTGGGGCATCATATATACTGCTTACAGGGTATAATGGGGGCATTATACTGTGTGGGGCCAAGAAAGGGGCCCTGTACTATGAGAACAATCCGTCTCCTCCCTTCCTGTCTTCCATAGTTGGGTCGTATGTTTCTATTACAGGAAACACCACAGAAACGTAATGATTCTTATAAAGAGTCTCCGTGCTGAAGGGGTTAATGTCCCCGCGCTCAGTAATGGGGAATCTCCAGCACCTACCTCCACCCGCAGAGTCACACTCCACATAGAGAATAATGGAGCCTCCAGCACCGACCTCCACCCGCAGAGCCGCACTCCACATAGAGAATAATGGAGCCTCCAGCACCGACCTCCACCAGCAGAGCCGCACTCCACATAGAGAATAATGGAGCCTCCAGCACCTACCTCCACCCGCAGAGCCGCACTCCACATAGAGAATAATGGAGCCTCCAGCACCGACCTCCACCCGCAGAGCCGCACTCCACATAGAGAATAATGGAGCCTCCAGCACCAACCTCCACCCGCAGAGCCACACTCCACATAGAGAATAATGGAGCCTCCAGACCTACCTCCACCCGCACAGCCGCACTCCACATAGAGAATAATGGAGCCTCCAGCACCACCTCCACCCGCAGAGCCGCACTCCACATAGAGAATAATGGAGCCTCCAGCACCTACCTCCACCCGCAGAGCCACACTCCACATAGAGAATAATGGAGCCTCCAGCACCTACCTCCACCCGCAGAGCCGCACTCCACATAGAGAATAATGGAGCCTCCAGCACCGACCTCCACCCGCAGAGCCCACTCCACATAGAGAATAATGGAGCCTCCAGCACCGACCTCCACCCGCAGAGCCGCACTCCACATAGAGAATAATGGAGCCTCCAGCACCTACCTCCACCCGCAGAGCCGCACTCCACATAGAGAATAATGGAGCCTCCAGCACCGACCTCCACCCGCAGAGCCCACTCCACATAGAGAATAATGGAGCCTCCAGCACCGACCTCCACCCGCAGAGCCCACTCCACATAGAGAATAATGGAGCCTCCAGAACCTACCTCCACCCGCAGAGCCACACTCCACATAGAGAATAATGGAGCCTCCAGCACCTACCTCCACCCGCAGAGCCGCACTCCACATAGAGAATAATGGAGCCTCCAGCACCTACCTCCACCCGCAGAGCCCACTCCACATAGAGAATAATGGAGCCTCCAGCACCTACCTCCACCCGCAGAGCCGCACTCCACATAGAGAATAATGGAGCTCCAGCACCGACCTCCACCCGCAGAGCCGCACTCCACATAGAGAATAATGGAGCCTCCAGCACCGACCTCCACCCGCAGAGCCACACTCCACATAGAGAATAATGGAGCCTCCAGCACCTACCTCCACCCGCAGAGCGCACTCCACATAGAGAATAATGGAGCCTCCAGCACCGACTCCACCCGCAGAGCCGCACTCCACATAGAGAATAATGGAGCCTCCAGCACCGACCTCCACCGCAGAGCCCACTCCACATAGAGAATAATGGAGCCTCCAGCACCGACCTCCACCCCAGAGCCACACTCCACATAGAGAATAATGGAGCCTCCAGCACCTACCTCCACCCGCAGAGCCACACTCCACATAGAGAATAATGGAGCCTCCACCACCGACCTCCACCCGCAGAGCCAGCACTCCACATAGAGAATAATGGAGCTCCAGCACCGACCTCCACCCGCAGAGCCGCACTCCACATAGAGAATAATGGAGCCTCCAGCACCTACCTCCACCCGCAGAGCCGCACTCCACATAGAGAATAATGGAGCCTCCAGCACCGACCTCCACCCGCAGAGCCGCACTCCACATAGAGAATAATGGAGCCTCCAGCACCTACCTCCACACCCAGAGGCCACACTCCACATAGAGAATAATGGAGCCTCCAGCACCTACCTCCACCCGCAGAGCCGCACTCCACATAGAGAATAATGGAGCCTCCAGCACCGACCTCCACCCGCAGAGCCCCACTCCACATAGAGAATAATGGAGCCTCCAGCACCGACCTCCACCCGCAGAGCCGCACTCCACATAGAGAATAATGGAGCCTCCAGCACCACCTCCACCCGCAGAGCCACACTCCACATAGAGAATAATGGAGACTCCAGCACCGACCTCCACCCGCAGAGCCGCACTCCACATAGAGAATAATGGAGCTCCAGCACCGACCTCCACCCGCAGAGCCGCACTCCACATAGAGAATAATGGAGCCTCCAGCACCGACCTCCACCCGCAGAGCCGCACTCCACATAGAGAATAATGGAGCCTCCAGCACCGACCTCCACCCGCAGAGCCGCACTCCACATAGAGAATAATGGAGCCTCCAGCACCTACCTCCACCCGCAGAGCCACACTCCACATAGAGAATAATGGAGCCTCCACACCGACCTCCACCCGCAGAGCACACTCCACATAGAGAATAATGGACTCCAGCACCTACCTCCACCCGCAGAGCCGCACTCCACATAGAGAATAATGGAGCCTCCAGCACCTACCTCCACCGCAGAGCCCACTCCACATAGAGAATAATGGAGCCTCCAGCACCGACCTCCACCCGCAGAGCCACACTCCACATAGAGAATAATGGAGCCTCCAGCACCGACCTCCACCCGCAGAGCCACACTCCACATAGAGAATAATGGAGCCTCCAGCACCTACCTCCACCCGCAGAGCCGCACTCCACATAGAGAATAATGGAGCCTCCAGCACCGACCTCCACTGCAGAGCCACACTCCACATAGAGAATAATGGAGCCTCCAGCACCGACCTCCACCCGCAGAGCCGCACTCCACATAGAGAATAATGGAGCCTCCAGCACCTACCTCCACCAGCAGAGCCTCACTCCACATAGAGAATAATGGAGCCTCCAGCACCTACCTCCACCCGCAGAGCCACACTCCACATAGAGAATAATGGAGCCTCCAGCACCTACCTCCACCCGCAGAGCCACACTCCACATAGAGAATAATGGAGCCTCCAGCATCTACCTCCACCCGCAGAGCCACACTCCACATAGAGAATAATGGAGCCTCCAGCACCGACCTCCACCCGCAGAGCCACACTCCACATAGAGAATAATGGAGCCTCCAGCATCTACCTCCACCCGCAGAGCCACACTCCACATAGAGAATAATGGAGCCTCCAGCACCGACCTCCACCCGCAGAGCCGCACTCCACATAGAGAATAATGGAGCCTCCAGCACCTACCTCCACCCGCAGAGCCACACTCCACATAGAGAATAATGGAGCCTCCAGCATCTACCTCCACCCGCAGAGCCGCACTCCACATAGAGAATAATGGAGCCTCCAGCACCGACCTCCACCCGCAGAGCCGCACTCCACATAGAGAATAATGGAGCCTCCAGCACCGACCTCCACCCACAGAGCCCCACTCCACATAGAGAATAATGGAGCCTCCAGCACCGACCTCCACCTGCAGAGCCGCACTCCACATAGAGAATAATGGAGCCTCCAGCACCTACCTCCACCCGCAGAGCCGCACTCCACATAGAGAATAATGGAGCCTCCAGCACCGACCTCCACCCGCAGAGCCGCACTCCACATAGAGAATAATGGAGCCTCCAGCACCTACCTCCACCCGCAGAGCCGCACTCCACATAGAGAATAATGGAGCCTCCAGCACCTACCTCCACCCGCAGAGCCGCACTCCACATAGAGAATAATGGAGTCTCCAGCACCTACCTCCACCCGCAGAGCCGCACTCCACATAGAGAATAATGGAGCCTCCAGCACCGACCTCCACCCGCAGAGCCACACTCCACATAGAGAATAATGGAGCCTCCAGCACCGACCTCCACTGCAGAGCCACACTCCACATAGAGAATAATGGAGCCTCCAGCACCGACCTCCACCCGCAGAGCCGCACTCCACATAGAGAATAATGGAGCCTCCAGCACCTACCTCCACCAGCAGAGCCTCACTCCACATAGAGAATAATGGAGCCTCCAGCACCTACCTCCACCCGCAGAGCCACACTCCACATAGAGAATAATGGAGCCTCCAGCACCTACCTCCACCCGCAGAGCCGCACTCCACATAGAGAATAATGGAGCCTCCAGCACCGACCTCCACCCGCAGAGCCGCGCCCCACATAGAGAATAATGGAGCCTCCAGCACCTCCACCCGCAGAGCCACACTCCACATAGAGAATAATGGAGCCTCCAGCGCCTACCTCCACCCGCAGAGCCGCACTCCACATAGAGAATAATGGAGCCTCCAGCACCTACCTCCACCCGCAGAGCCGCACTCCACATAGAGAATAATGGAGCCTCCAGCACTGACCTCCACCCGCAGAGTCACACTCCACATAGAGAATAATGGAGCCTCCAGCACCTACCTCCACCCGCAGAGCCGCACTCCACATAGAGAATAATGGAGCCTCCAGCACCTACCTCCACCCGCAGAGCCACACTCCACATAGAGAATAATGGAGCCTCCAGCACCGACCTCCACCCGCAGAGCCGCACTCCACATAGAGAATAATGGAGCCTCCAGCACCGACCTCCACCCGCAGAGCCGCACTCCACATAGAGAATAATGGAGCCTCCAGCACCTACCTCCACCCGCAGAGCCGCACTCCACATATATGGCTGCTCTGTGCACAGGACCTGTGATGAGGTCACAGGAGGGGAGGAGTCAGGGTCACATGATATCCGGAGTGCAGACGCTACATGGAGACTTCTCCTCAGTCAGTGACATTCCCGCCATTATTCCCCTCACTACTGGCACAATTCCACCGCGCCGCCTTTTCTACACAGTGTTATGTGTGGAATGTAACGTGTGATTTCTCTGGAGACAAATAGACCCCACACATGAGGGAATTATCACCAGTGACCGGACGGCTCCTATATGGCGGCATATGATTGTGTTATCGACTCCATACCAGGAGCGAAAATGCCGAAATCTCGTTTATTTAACACCTTCTAGAGTCCGGCTAAGGCTCATATACGGCCATCGTCACGCAAGGTGTAAAACAGACTAAGTGCAACACTAAGTGAAGCCCAACGCTAGGGAAGCAGGGAGTGGAGACCCCTAGGCAGCACTAACATCACCCTGTCTGCCCTAAGACCCTAAATAGGTTCCGCACATATCGCTGAGCAGGATACCTAAGCCCTGCCTGACCCTAGCAGTAAAACATACAAAAAAAGGCTGCACTCAAGCATACTGAAGCATGACAACATAGAATACATGAAATTTTGAATAGCAATATGGCTTTGGAGTATAAGGAAAAATTTGAGACGCTTAGTATAAACATTTGGGCTTTATAATGTTTGGCCAAATGTTTATACTAAGCGTCTCAAATTTTTCCTTATACTCCAAAGCCATATTGCTATTCAAAATTTCATGTATTCTATGTTGTCATGCTTCAGTATGCTTGAGTGCAGCCTTTTTTTGTATGTTTTTACATGGGGGTAGCTCCCTTTGGTTTGCACCTAGTTCACATTAGTCTGGAAGTGCCAGTCAGGTTTTTTTGTCTTTTGACCCTAGCAGTAAGCCCTGCATAGGGAAGGATAAAATGAGCACTAGTCAATCCCCACTACACTACAGGCTACTGGGATAGATGAACAGGGGGACTCTTATCTTTAGCCAACTCAGAGAGATAACACGAGACGTCCTCCAGACACCAGAAAGGAAGGTAGCCAACTGCTGTAGCTCCAAGCCTTCACACAGGAGGAATATAAATCACACCTGCAACTCCCAAGAGGCTGGGAGTTATAAACTCAGATGCAGGTGACACCATCAGCCTGTGGAGGTGGCTACTAGTCAGCAAAGCAACCTGCTGAGACCTTCTGCAGCAAGATGCAATGCAACGGTCTGCAGCCTCTGACACATCTGTGACAGTATCCCCCTTCTACGAGTGGCCTCCGGACACTCAAGACCAGGTTTCTCAGGATAAGAGGTGTGGAACAAACAAACCAGCCTGGGGACAGTCACCTCTGTTGCAGAAACCCACATCCTTTCCTCTGGACCATAACCCCTCCAATGCAGCAAGTATTGTAAGGAACGACGCCGGAGGCAAGAATCTACAATCCTCAAAATTTGAAACTCCAGGTTTCCGTCAACCATTATTGGTGGAGTTGATAGGAATGAGGGCTCAAGAAGTTCCACATATCTCTTTACTGACAGTCGTAAGTTTATACCTGTCTCCGCTGACCATGTTAGGAACAGGAAGTGGCAAAACAGGACCAGAGGGACATGCATGTGGTACTTCAGAATGTGCGCAAACATTGTGTTAGGGTCTGCGGAATGCACCAAATATATGAGGTAGAGAGGTGCGTTCGCAGCCCGGGGTCCACCGTGCAGGCGGAACCTGCTGCTAGTAAAATGGCGAAAGTAGCAAACTCTTATCCCGCAGAGTCGCTAAAATAAACGCCATAGCGCGTTGTGGCAGTAAGTGCGAACTCTGTTAATACCCAGAGCCGCTAACGGAAATGCCACAGCGCTATATGGCGATAGGTGCAAACTCACTTAGCTTCAGTGAGCCGCAAAGTAAAACGCTAGGGCGCTGTCTAGCGTCGAAAGCAAACCCTGTTACGTCACAGGGCCGCTGAGGAAAAGTGCTGTGTCCTGTCAGGCTCTCAGGTACACAGTTAAGTGCTAAGCGTACATAACGCGTGATCATGTGCTAATGTCCTCGCGGGAGTCACCCGCAATCTATGGCGTCTGAACGCCAGACCCTGAATACGGCAATCAAAACTCCTCACCGGTTACGCCGGTAATCTAGGGCATCTAGGACACCGACCCTGGCCAGCTACCATATCAAACTCCTCACCGATTAAGTCGGTATTCTAGTGGCTTATTTCAGCCGGGTCCCTAACCACACATACGCATGATCACACTGGCGCATAGCATACAATGGTTGATATTAGCGCATGGCGGCCCAGCCATGCTACCCTTTTATAGCAACAGCTACAGGACCTTCCAGGAACAAGGACCAATGAGAAGCTGTTACAAACACACGTAGCTACATGACCTTCCTGGCGGACCAATAGGAGCCGCTGCAGCACCTGAACATGTGACCCCTGATCTCCAATTAAAGATCTCACTCTGGGCATGCTCAGATGGGAAAACGCAGGACTTTGTCTCAAAGACGGCTGCTCCAGCACTGGCTATAATAGCAGATCCAGGAAAGGCAGCAGCAAGTCACTGCACAGTAGAGGAGTGGGCAAGACGCCTGGACCGACGTCTCTGCTGAGCAGGCTCCACTGCGGCCGGAGATGAATGGGAGACCGCAGCGGGACGGGTTCAAGACTCCCCTTGTGCAGCAGCGGGAACTCGAACCCTAACATTACCCCCCCTCCTAGGGCCCCCCCTTCTCTGGGCCTCGCTGCGTTCAAAGGCAGCGATGAGCTGCGGAGCATGAACATGCTCGGCAGGCTCCCAGGACCTATCCTCAGGCCCATAACCCCTCCAATCCACCAAATAAAATTTTTTGCCTCGTACCACCTTGCACCCAACAATGGCATTCACCTCGTAGTCGTCCGAAGACGAACCCGACGTCCCGGCAGATGACTCAGGCAACCGGAGATGACCACGGGTTTTAGGAGGGATACATGGAAGGTGTCGGAGATACCAAGGCGAGGCGGAAGGGCCAAACGGTAAACCACAGGGTTCACCTGCTCGAGAACCTTGAAGGGACCCAAATAGCGGGGTGCCAATTTAGTGGATTCCACCCGTAGCCTGATGTTTCGGGCGGAGAGCCACACTAGGTCGCCAGGAGAAAATGTCGGAGCGGGACGCCGATGAGCATCGGCAGAAGACCTCATCCTTTCCTTGGAAGCCTGAATGGCATCCTGGGTGCGGTCCCATATGTCCCGTGCTTCCACAGCCCAGTCTGCCACTCTGGAGTCAGAGGAAGCAACGGGCATGGGCACCGGTACCCGCGGATGCTGGCCGTAATTTAAGAGGAATGGGGTCTGTCCGGTGGAGTCAGCCACAGCATTGTTTAGCGCAAACTCCGCCCACGGAAGCAGAGATGCCCAGTTATCCTGCCTGGCAGAGACAAATTGTCGCAAGTAGGTGACCAAGGTCTGGTTGGCCCTCTCTACCAACCCATTCGAATGATATGCAGAGGAGAGGTTCAATTCAATGCAGAGTAGATGACACAACTCTCTCCAGAACCGAGACGCAAATTGGGGACCTCGATCGCTGACAATCTTGTCTGGCATACCGTGTAGACGGAAGATGTGTCTAATAAATAATGCTGCCAAGTCCCGTGCGGAAGGTAACCGTGGTAGCGGCACTAAGTGCACCATTTTGGAGAAGTGGTCGGTGATCACCCAAATGATAGTGCAACCCCGAGACTTGGGTAAGCCCACCACAAAGTCCATCCCGACCATCTCCCAGGGCCTGTCTGCCACCGGCAAAGGAAAAAGTAACCCAGCTGGCCGTTGTCGAGGGGACTTGTTCCTGGCGCAGGAGACACACGCCTGAACATACTCCCTGACGTCACGGACCATATGTGGCCACCAGTATGTCCTCGCCAATAGCTCAGTTGTCCTCTTTGCCCCAAAGTGTCCACCCACCCTGGACGAGTGTGCCCAAGAGAGTACCTCCGGTCGCAAATTAGTGGGCACAAAAGTCTTGCCCGGAGGCACAGACTCTAGCGAAACCAGGGCTAAAGTTCTCAGGCTTTCTTCAGGGACAATAAGCCGAGGCTCCTCATCCTCCTCCTCTGATGACACTAAGGAGCGAGAGAGAGTGTCGGCCCGAACATTCTTCTCACCGGAGAGAAAATGGAGGGTGAAATGGAACCGAGAGAAGAATAGGGACCATCTGGCCTGGCGAGAATTTAGCCGCTGAGCCGTTTGCAAATATACCAAGTTCTTGTGGTCGGTGAAGACTTGGAAGGGAAAACGAGCTCCCTCCAGAAGATGTCTCCACTCTGAGAAGGCCAATTTCATAGCCAGCAACTCCCTGTCCCCGATGGAATAATTCCTCTCTGCTGGTGTAAAGGTCTTAGAAAAGAAGAAGCAGGGATGCTTCCGACCTTGAGCATCCTTTTGATATAGGACTGCTCCAGCACCAACAGAAGAGGCGTCCACCTCTAAAACAAACGGTTTATCAACATCAGGGCGATGTAATATGGGAGCACTGGCAAAATGCGACTTGATGGAAGAGAACACCTTGGAGACCTCCTCAGACCACAACTTGGGATTTGCTCCCTTCTTGGTGAGGGCTACCAAGGGAGCTACCAAAGTCGAGAGATGGGGAATGAACTGGCGATAATAATTAATGAACCCCATAAAGCGCTGCACCGCTTTAAGAGAATGGGGTTCTTGCCAGTCCATTACAGCCTGTAGTTTGGCAGGATCCATAGCCAATCCCTGGGCAGAGATGATATAGCCCAGGAAAGGTAAGGACTCCTGCTCAAACACACATTTCTCCAGCTTGGCATAGAGGGAGTTTGCCCGTAAGAGGTCGAAGACTTTGTTGACATCCCTCCGGTGAGAGTCTATATCTGGTGAAAAGATGAGAATATCATCCAGATAGACTACCACAGAGGTGGAGAGCATATCCCGGAAGATATCATTGACAAAGTCTTGGAAAACAGCGGGAGCATTACAGAGCCCGAAGGGCATCACCAGGTATTCGTAATGCCCATCCCTGGTATTAAAAGCTGTCTTCCACTCGTCCCCCTTACGGATGCGAATTAGGTTATAGGCACCATGTAGATCAAGCTTGGTAAATACTCTTGCTCCTCGGAGCCTATCAAAGAGCTCAGAGATTAGGGGCAACGGGTACTTATTCTTGACGGTGATGGCGTTAAGACCCCTGTAGTCAATGCATGGACGTAATTCTCCGTTCTTCTTTTGCACAAAGAAGAACCCTGCCCCTGCTGGTGACACCGACTTCCTAATGAACCCTCTTGCCAGATTCTCCTGAATGTACTGGGACATGGCCTCCGTCTCAGGGAGCGAGAGGGGGTATACTCTCCCCCGAGGAGGTTCTTGTTATGTTTCGGTAGCTGAGGAGTGCAGGTAAAAAAGGCAATACACCAGAGCAGTTGGAAACTATGAGATTGCAGTACCCTGACTAACCACCACAACTAGAGGCAGCCGTGGAGCGTTCCTACGTTGGTCCTAGACGCCTCGTCACAGCCTGAGAAACTAACTACACCTAAAGATAGAAAGAGGAAAGCTATCTGCCCCGGAGCAGATCCCCAAAGAACATAGAAAGCCCCCAAACATGTAATGGCGGTTAGACAAGAAGAAATACTGACACAGACAGAAAATAGTATGAGCAAACGTTGGGGCCCAAACTACCTAAATAGAAAAGGATAGGAAGGGCACTTACTGCAATCCCAAAAAACCCTGAAAAGCACCAACTCTACTAATTTCAAAAACACCTGAGATCACACGACCTCTACCACCTAAATTAGTTCTCTGGTGTAACAAAATCAAAACAGCAGCCACTGAAAAAACTGGAAAAAGCAAATGTACAAACATCAGTGGCTGAACTAAACTGAGAGGGCAAAAGCCCCCGGAGGGGACCCTGAAGGCCCCACAGAAGTGCAGGACAAAAAGAAGAAAATGTCTTATCTGTTAGCAGGAGATGCAGACACGACACAGCAGGCTACAAAGGAAACAGGAATCAAGGATTGAGACCAGAACAATTGATCACCGGCAACCCTGATGGGAAGGCGACTCCCTTATATAAGACCAGTCAGTAACACCTGATTCCCAATCCTCACAATCTTCACTGGACAGTCCAGTACCGTTTGTAACCACCAGAGGGAGCTTCTGCTCAGAACTCATTTCCAGCCTATTCACAACAGTACCCCCCCCTTGAGGAGGGGTCACCGAACCCTCATTAGAGCAACCAGGTCGGTCAGGATGAGTTCTATGATACGCACGGATGAGTCTCCTAGCATGGATGTCCGAAGCAAACACCCAAGAATTGTCTTCCTGACCATAACCTCTCCATTTAACCAAATACTGGAGTTTCCGTCTAGAAAAACGAGAATTCAATATTTTCTCAACCACATACTCCAGATTGCCCTCAACCAAAACAGGGTCAGGAGGCACAGTAGTAGGAACCACTGGCTCAACAAATCTCTTCAACAAGGACTTGTGGAACACGTTATGGATCTTAAATGTCCCTGGAAGAAGCAAACGAAAAGAAACAGGATTAAGAATCTCCATGATCTTATAAGGTCCAATGAACCTAGGCTTAAATTTAGGAGATGCCACTCTCATAGGAATATTTTTTTGAGGACAACCAGACCAAGTCCCCCACTTTAAACCGAGGACCATCAGTCCGATGCCGGTTAGCAAACCGCTGGGCCCTCTCCTGAGAGAGGGACAACCTCTCCACTACCTGGTCCCAAATCTGCTGCATACGCTCCACAACAGAGTCAACACCCGGACAGACAGAAGCCTCCGTCTGTCCTGAAGAAAATCGAGGGTGAAACCCAGAATTACAGAAAAATGGAGACATCAAAGTGGCAGAGCTAGCCCTATTATTAAGAGCAAACTCAGCCAAAGGCAAAAAAGAGACCCAGTCATCCTGATCAGCAGACACAAAGCATCTCAGATAAGTCTCCAATGTCTGGTTTGTTCTCTCAGTTTGACCATTGGTCTGAGGATGAAACGCCGAGGAGAAAGACAATTGAACACCAAGTTTAGAACAAAAGGTCCTCCAAAATCTGGAAACAAACTGGACTCCTCTGTCAGACACAATGTTCTCAGGAATGCCGTGTAAACGAACCACGTGCTGAAGGAACAAAGGCACCAATTCAGAGGAGGAAGGCAACTTAGGTAATGGCACAAGATGTATCATCTTGGAAAACCTATCGCAAATCACCCAGATGACGGTCATTCTCTGAGAAACAGGGAGGTCGGAAATGAAATCCATAGAGATATGGGTCCATGGTCTCTTGGGCACAGGTAATGGCATCAACAAACCACTAGAACGAGAGCAAGGCTTGGAGCGAGAGCAAGTCCCGCAGGACTGCACAAACTCCCTGACATCACGAGACAAGGTAGGCCACCAAAAGGACCGACTAACCAAGTCTCTGGTACCAAAAATTCCGGGATGACCGGCCAACGCGGAACAATGACTTTCAGACATTACACTCTTTTTCCACTGGTCCGGGACAAACAATTTCCCAACAGGGCAGCGCTCGGGCTTATCCTCCTGGCACCCCTCCAGAGCCAGTCTCAAATTGGGCGAGATGGCGGAAAGAACTACACCCTCCTTCAAAATAACAGAAGGATCAGATAACTCAGGAGAGTCCGCCAGGAAACTCCTCGAGAGGGCATCCGCCTTAACATTCTTAGTGCCAGGAAGAAATGAAACCACAAAATTAAAACGTGTGAAAAACAAGGCCCACCTGGCCTGTCTAGGATTAAGTCGCTTGGCAGATTCCAGATAAACTAGATTCTTATGGTCCGTAAGGACCACCACCTGATGTTTGGCTCCCTCCAGCCAATGTCTCCACTCTTCAAAAGCCCACTTCATGGCCAATAACTCCCGATTACCCACATCATAATTACGTTCAGTAGGAGAAAATTTTCAAGAGAAAAAGGCACAAGGGTTACTTTTAGAGGTCTCAGGATCTCTTTGGGACAAAACAGCACCTGCCCCAATTTCAGAGGCATCAACCTCCACCTGAAATGGCAGAGAAACATCAGGCTGCCGTAGAACAGGAGCAGAAGTGAATCTCTGCTTAAGTTCCTGAAATGCAGAGACTGCCTCAGGAGGCCAATTCACCACATCAGAACCCTTTTTGGTCAAATCAGTTAATGGTTTAACAATAACCGAGAAATTACCAATAAATTTACGATAAAAATTGGCAAAACCCAAGAATCTTTGAAGAGCCTTCAATGAAGTAGGTTGGACCCAATCACAGATGGCCTGAACTTTGACCGGGTCCATTTCAATAACAGATGGGGACAAAATGAATCCCAGAAATGAGATCCTCTGAACGCCAAAAAGACACTTTGATCCCTTCACATACAGAGCATTCTCTCTCAAAATCTGGAACACAGTCCGAACATGTTTTACATGAGAGTCCCAGTCATTGGAAAAAATCAAGATATCATCCAAATAAACAATCAGAAATTTATCCACAAAATCCCTGAAAATGTCATTCATGAAGGACTGGAAGACATAAGGAGCATTAGTGAGCCCAAAGGGCATCACAGGGTACTCAAAATGCCCTTCAGGGGTATTAAATGCCGTCTTCCATTCATCCCCGTGCTTAATGCGAATAAGGTTATATGCCCCCCTGAGGTCAAGCTTGGTAAACCAAGTAGCGTTTTTCACCCTGGAAAACAGGTCAGAGATCAAGGGTAACGGATATTGATATTTCACAGTAATATTGTTCAAAAGACGATAATCAATACACGGCCTTAATGAACCATCCTTTTTGGCCACAAAGAAAAAACCGGCACCTAAGGGTGAAGAGGATGGTCTGATATGACCCTTCTCCAATGACTCCTTGATATAAGACCGCATAGCGTCATGTTCAGGTACAGACAAGTTAAAAAGGCGACCTTTAGGGAATTTACTACCAGGCACTAATTCAATAGCGCAGTCATAGCTCCTATGGGGAGGCAAGGATGCAGATTTACTTTCGCTAAACACATCAGAAAAATCAATCAAAAAGTCAGGAATATCCTGAGCCTGGGGGGAAGCAGAAAAAACAGGAGTGTTGGTATTAACACATTGGCAGCCCCAACTGGTAACAGACACAGATTTCCAGTCCAAAACAGGATTATGAGACTGTAACCAAGGGAAACCCAGTACGATAATGTCATGCAGATTATACAGAACCAAAAATTTGCAACTCTCCTGATGATCAGGTTCTACCCTCATTATCACCTGAGTAGAGAACTGAGGTTTATTCTCAGCCAAAGGGGTAGAATCGATCCCCAGTAGGGGAATAGACTTCTGTAGGGGTATCAAGGGAAACCCACAACGTTTAGCAAAATCAAAATCCATCAGGTTAATAGCTGCTCCCGAATCAACGAAAGCCTGAGCAGAAAATGAGGACAGAGAGCATATCAGGGTAACAGTTAATAAAAACTTAGTCTGAACACTACCCAAGACAACTGAGCGTGCAGAACGTCTTCCCCGCTTAGGGCAGACTGAAATAGCATGAGAGGCATCACCACAGTAGAAACATAACCCATTGCGCTTTCGAAACGACGCTGTGCCCCAGAAACCACTCTATCACACTGCATGGATTCAGAAGCAGGTTCACAAGGCAACACTATTCCACGCATACTTCTCCGCTCACGCAAACGTCTGTCAATTTGAATCGCTAATGACATAGAATCATTGAGACCAGAGGGGACAGGGAATCCCACCATAACATCCTTTACATTATCTGACAGACCCTTCCGAAAAAGGGCTGCCAAAGCGTCGTCATTCCATTTGGTCAGGACTGCCCACCTACGGAATCTCTGACAGTATAACTCAGCGTCATCAAGCCCCTGATTTAATGCCAACAAGGCTTTTTCAGCTTGATCAGTGACATTAGGCTCATCGTACAATAACCCCAAAGCCTGAAAAAATGCATCAACATCACTCAAAACAGGATCCCCAGGTGTCAGGGAAAAAGCCCAATCCTGAGGATCGCCGCGCAGGAGAGAGATGACAATTTGAACCTGCTGCGCTGCGTTCCCTGAGGACTTAGATTTTAAGGCAAAAAACAATTTACAGTTATTTTTGAAATTCAGAAACTTAGCTCGATCCCCTAAAAACAAATCTGGCATGGGAATCCTAGGTTCCACAACAGGCAACCCAGCAAGATAGGCAGCAATACTCCGAACCTCAGTGGCAAGCTGATCCACACAGCCAGACAACTGTGCAAACTCCATTGAGAGAAAAAATCCTCCCCAGCACCCAGAGATACAGAGGGAAGAAAAAAAAAAAAATGCAACAAACAGAAAAATATCTCTGACAACTCTGACAACCTTTTCTTTTTTTTTCCTTTCACAATATTTTTCCCTTCTGTGAGTACCATACAATTTTCAATTTTTAGGCCGGTGATACTGTTATGTTTCGGTAGCTGAGGAGTGCAGGTAAAAAAGGCAATACACCAGAGCAGTTGGAAACTATGAGATTGCAGTACCCTGACTAACCACCACAACTAGAGGCAGCCGTGGAGCGTTCCTACGTTGGTCCTAGACGCCTCGTCACAGCCTGAGAAACTAACTACACCTAAAGATAGAAAGAGGAAAGCTATCTGCCCCGGAGCAGATCCCCAAAGAACATAGAAAGCCCCCAAACATGTAATGGCGGTTAGACAAGAAGAAATACTGACACAGACAGAAAATAGTATGAGCAAACGTTGGGGCCCAAACTACCTAAATAGAAAAGGATAGGAAGGGCACTTACTGCAATCCCACAAAACCCTGAAAAGCACCAACTCTACTAATTTCAAAAACACCTGAGATCACACGACCTCTACCACCTAAATTAGTTCTCTGGTGTAACAAAATCAAAACAGCAGCCACTGAAAAAACTGGAAAAAGCAAATGTACAAACATCAGTGGCTGAACTAAACTGAGAGGGCAAAAGCCCCCGGAGGGGACCCTGAAGGCCCCCACAGAAGTGCAGGACAAAATGCAAAAATCAAGCACAAAAAGAAGAAAATGTCTTATCTGTTAGCAGGAGATGCAGACACGACACAGCAGGCTACAAAGGAAACAGGAATCAAGGATTGAGACCAGAACAATTGATCACCGGCAACCCTGATGGGAAGGCGACTCCCTTATATAAGACCAGTCAGTAACACCTGATTCCCAATCCTCACAATCTTCACTGGACAGTCCAGTACCGTTTGTAACCACCAGAGGGAGCTTCTGCTCAGAACTCATTTCCAGCCTATTCACAACAGGTTCTGCTCCAGGCAAGAGATCAATAGGACAGTCGTAGGGGCGATGAGGTGGAAGAGTCTCCGCCTCCTTCTTGGAGAAAACGTCTGCATATGCCCAATAACACTGAGGAAGAGAAGTGAGATCTATGGGTATCTCTGTGGTGGTGACCTGAACGCACTCCCTGATACACCTGCCTCTACATGAATCACCCCAACCCAGTATCCTCCCAGAGGACCACTCAATATGGGGAGAGTGGTAACGGAGCCAAGGTACTCCCAGCAACACCTCGTCTATTCCCTCGGGCAGGACAAGAAAAGAAATACTCTCCTGATGGGACGGGGACATAGATAAAGTGAGAGGGATCGTCTGGTGGGTGATTTGGGAGGGCAGAGTTGATCCATTCACTACTCGCACAGTCACCGGTTGGGCGAGCATCACCAGAGGTATAGTGTGGCGGAGAGCAAATGCAGAGTACATGAAATTCCCCTCGGCTCCGGAATCCACACAGAGCTCAGCGGAGAGCGTGGATGGACCTACTGTAATTGTCCCTTTAAAGGACAACTTGGTGGAAAATGCCGCAGTGTCTAGTGAACCTCCTCCCAAGGTCACTAGACGCGACCGTTTTCCCGACCGCTGTGGACATTTGTTGGCATAGTGTCCTAACTGCTGGCAGATGTTACAGACCACGGGTACTCGAGCGGCCTGGGACTTAGGTCCCGCTCGAGAAACCTCCATGGCTTCATGGGAGTCGGGCGCCTGGCTGGAAGATTCCAGAGGTCTGGCGAAGGTGGGAACCAGCCGGAACCTCTGCCTACACTGGGACCGCTCCAACCTCCGCTCGTGAAAACGGAGGTCGATGCGGGTAGATATGGCGATAAGCTTCTCCAGTGTGGCGGGAATCTCCCTGGTAGCCAAAGCATCTTTAACATGATCAGCCAGTCCTCGCCAGTAGACTGGAATGAGTACTTTATCCGACCAGTCTAGCTCTGAGGCCAGAGTCCGAAACTGGACGGAAAACAGACTGACCAAAGACGAACCCTGTGCCAATGCCAGCAGTTGTAGCACCGTATCGTGGGTGACCTGAGGTCCTAAAAAGACCTTTTTTAGAGCCTCCAGAAAACGAGGAGTACTCCGCACCACACGGTCGTCACGCTCCCACAGCGGGGTGGCCCACTCCAACGCTCTGCCTGACAGAAGCGAAATTATAAAGCCCACTTGTGCCCGATCCGTGGGGAAACGTGCAGCCAGAAGCTCGAGTTGTATAGAGCACTGACTCACGAATTCCCGACATTGCTTGCTGTCACCAGCAAACTTGTCTGGAAGCGGGAGGTGGGATATTGTGGGGGCAGAGGTGGCAGTGGACACACTGGCTGCAGCCACGCTAGCAGCCTGAACAGCGACTGCGGTAACATCCACAGCTGAGGTTGTGCACTCAAGAGCCGCCAACCTACCCTCCAGCTGCTGGATGTCCCGTAGTAGACGCTGGTCATCCGCCATTTTACTAGCCAGACCCTGGCGCTAATATTATGTTAGGGTCTGCGGAACGCACCAAATATGAGGTAGAGAGGTGCGTTCGCAGCCCGGGGTCCACCGTGCAGGCGGAACCTGCTGCTAGTAAAATGGCGAAAGTAGCGAACTCTGTTATCCCGCAGAGTCGCTAAAATAAACGCCATAGCGCGTTGTGGCAGTAAGTGCGAACTCTGTTAATACCCAGAGCCGCTAACGGAAATGCCACAGCGCTATATGGCGATAGGTGCAAACTCACTTAGCTTCAGTGAGCCGCAAAGTAAAACGCTAGGGCGCTGTCTAGCGTCGAAAGCAAACCCTGTTACGTCACAGGGCCGCTGAGGAAAAGTGCTGTGTCCTGTCAGGCTCTCAGGTACACAGTTAAGTGCTAAGCGTACATAACGCGTGATCATGTGCTAATGTCCTCGCGGGAGTCACCCGCAATCTATGGCGTCTGAACGCCAGACCCTGAATACGGCAATCAAAACTCCTCACCGGTTACGCCGGTAATCTAGGGCATCTAGGACACCGACCCTGGCCAGCTACCATACCAAACTCCTCACCGATTAAGTCGGTATTCTAGTGGCTTATTTCAGCCGGGTCCCTAACCACACATACGCATGATCACACTGGCGCATAGCATACAATGGTTGATATTAGCGCATGGCGGCCCAGCCATGCTACACTTTTATAGCAACAGCTACAGGACCTTCCAGGAACAAGGACCAATGAGAAGCTGTTACAAACACACGTAGCTACATGACCTTCCTGGCGGACCAATAGGAGCCGCTGCGGCACCTGAACATGTGACCCCTGATCTCCAATGAGAGATCTCACTCTGGGCATGCTCAGATGGGAAAATGCAGGACTTTGTCTCAAAGACGGCTGCTCCAGCACTGGCTATAATAGCAGATCCAGGAAAGGCAGCAGCAAGTCACTGCACAGTAGAGGAGTGGGCAAGACGCCTGGACCGACGTCTCTGCTGAGCAGGCTCCACTGCGGCCGGAGATGAATGGGAGACCGCAGCGGGACGGGTTCGTGACTCCCCTTGTGCAGCAGCGGGAACTTGAACCCTAACACATTGGAGGTAGACACTTGTTCAACCACATCCTGATGCAACCCCAACCACCAAAAATGACGAGAATGGAGTTCCGTGGTTGCCTTACCACCCTGGTGACCAGCAAGTATAGAGTTATGAAATTCTCTCATTCCATTGTGGCGCAATTTAGATGGCACAAATAACCTCCCCAAAGGGTAGGAGGCAGGGGCGTCTCCCAGAGCCTCCAACACTTCACCCTCCAGGTCAGTGAACAAGGCCGAGATTCCTACTCCCTCCTGCAAAATTGGGGCAGAGTCCTCAAAGCCAGACAAAAATGGTAAGATCCCTGTGGATACAACAGAAGGGGAAACATTTAGGCAGTTACCATGACAGTAATCTCCCCACTTCACAATCTCTCTTCATTGCCAATACACTGATGGATTATGCTTTACCAACCAGGGCAAACCCAGAACCAGTGGAGTGTGGAGACCCTTCAGGACATTACAAGGGATTACTTCATAATGAAAAGACCCCACCTCCAGTCTTTTGTTGAGAACAATTTGTGTCAGTGTTCTCTGTGCAAGTGGTGCTGAGTCGATGGTGCAAATAGTAATAGGTTTAGCCAAGTTAGAGCAGACAAAACCATGAGTTCTAGCAAACTCAGCATCCACCATACTGACTCCAGCTCCACTGTCTACAAACACAGAAATTTTTTCAAACCAGCTCTCTAGCACCACCTCTGCTGTCAGGACAAAATGAAAATTGCAGGTTGACGATGAACACACCCCTTGATTATCAAGCTCAAGGCTCCTAAGGGTTAATCGAGTCTCTTTCTTCTTTGAGATTGCAGGACATGCCCCAATAAAATGTCCCTACGTCCCACAAAAAAATGCACCCAGTTCTTGCAAATATCTGGGGAAACACGAGACGTGAATGTACATCCCCACTGCATGGGTTCCTTTAACTTTAGCAAGTATAGGTTCACCCCCAGACCATTTTTGCAACATCTGGATTTTTTTCCCAGAAAGAGGTCTCAGAAGTAGGTGGTCTTACCCATCTGTCCCGCAGGCGTCTATCCACCCAATTAGCCAAGGACATGGCAGCCTCCAATGACACAGGAGTTTCATATACTGCTAAAGTGTCCTTTAACCTTTCAGTGAGGCCCTGAAGGAATTGGGTTCTGAGAGCCGGGTCAATCCATTTGGTATCAGTAGACCACCTGCGAAATTCAGAGCTATGTCTCCACTGAATGATTCCCTTGCTGAATGTGACGCAGCAGGGAATCAGCCAAGGATATATGGTCAGGATCATTATAGATAAGGGCTAGGGTCCTAAAAAACTCCTCCACAGACTGCAGACCCATAAAATCCTGTGGTAGAGAAAATGCCCAGGACTGAGGTTTCCCTTGCAGCAGTGAAATAACAATTCCTACTTGTTGCTCCTCATCTCCAGAAGAGTAAGGATGCAATTTAAGGTCGGTTTTAACAAGTCCGTTTATTTCCGGTACCAGAAAAAACCGGTACCGGAGATATCCGTGACCATGTGTGTAATACTAGCAACACACGTCTGTCAACCGTGTGCCCTATCAGTACCACACGGACGGCCGCCGGGGAAGAAGTGCTACAGTAAGCGCTGTTCCCTAGCGCCGGGTGCTGAAGATGGCGCTCATCATTCTCCCCTGCCATGCTGGCCATCGGCGCAAGCATGGGAGAATGATGAGAGTTATATTAAAGTCAGAACAATGACAGCAGGTCGGGGCTGATGGGACTAATACTCTGATCATCCAACACCTGCTGCCGCTAATAACAGTGACAGCAGGAGTGGATGATGGGGGTATTTCTCACCCGCCGCCTGCAATCTAAATAAATGAATGAAAAACCCGACAAGGTTTCCCCCTATTTTCTTTAACCAACCAGGTAAAGAGGGGTCCCCACACTGTTTTTTGTAATTATTTAAACAACCAGCCTTGTTAAAACTCACAGCTGGGGGCCTGGTATTCTCAGGCTGGTAAGGGGCCCTTGATATAGGCCCCCAGCCTAAAAACAGCAACCCACAGCTGCCCAGAAAAGGCACATCTATTAGATGCACCAGTTCTGGCACTTTGCCCAGCTCTTCCCACTTGCCTTGTAGCGATGGCAAGTGGGGTTCATATTTGTGGGGTTTATTACAGATCGAGGAATTTGCTGCAATTAGGCGTTTAAATAAAAATGGAAAACTGTGTTTAGTCTTATTTCAAATAAAGGACTTTATTCTGGCTGTGTCTTTATTTAACATGTAATTATAGGATTAGTAATGGAGAGGTGTCTTACAGATGCTTCTCCAATACTAAGCCGTGGGCTTGATGTCACCTGACAATATAAAGGTGACATCAAACGCACAAATATGAACACCACTCGCCACCGCTACAGGGCAAGTAGGAAAAGCCGGGCAAAGTGCCAGTATTGGCGCATCTAATAGATGTGCCTTTCTGTGCAGCTGCGGGCTGCTATTTTTAGGCTTAGGGGGCCTATATCAATGGTCCCTTACCAGCCTGAGAATACCAGTCCCCAGCTGTGAGCTTTAACAAGGCTGGTTGTCAAAAATGGGGGTCCCCATGACATTTTTTAATTATTTATTTAAATAATTATAAAAACAGTGTGGGGACCCCTCTATTCTTGATAACCAACCTTGCTGAAGCTGACAGCTGAGGGTTGCAACCCTTCAGTTGTGAGTTTTGCCAGGCTGGTTATCAAAAATAGGGAGGAACCCACGTCAGGTTTTTCATTCATTTATTTAGCTATAGCGCAGGTGGTGGGTGAGGAATACCCCCATCATCCGCTCCTACTGTCACTGTTATTAGCGACATCAGGTGTAGGTTGATGGGAGTAATTGTCCCAAAAGTCCCTACCTACTGTCATCGTTCTGACTTTAATATAACTCTCATCATTCTCCCCTGCTCACACCGATCGCTGGCAGAGCAGGGGAGAATGATGAGAGCGTCTTCAGCACCCGGCGCTGGGGAACAGCGTTTACTGTAGTGCTTCTTCCCTGATGCCAATGCATGTCACACAGATAACATCAATCTGTGTTCTCTGTGTGCATGTATGGGGGTTTTGCGGACAGTGCTGACAGTAAAAAACAGACATGTCAGCGTGTTTTGCCCACGGACACATGGTCCATGGAAACACACTGACATATGCACAGACCCAAAATGAATGGGTCTATGTGTTAGTGTCTCTGATACATGTGAAAGCTGTCACCACACATACCGGACACACTGGCATGTGAAAGAAGCTTAAAGTACAATTTGCATGCCTCCTTAAACACAAAAAACTTGTCCCTACCCCCAGAAAACCTGTCTGGGAGGGCTATTTTGGGTTCAAGCTGGACCGACCTACCTGCAGGGTCCCCCCCAATAGGATCCTGCAGCCGCTGTCATTGATGCTGAACTACAGAATGAAGGTCAGTCACCTCCAGTGCCAACCTCTGCAGCTGCTCTGCTAGCATAGAAACAGAATCCATAAATCCAGCAACCAATAAAAATACACAGAAAAAAACACAAAAAAGTGTCAGATTTTTTAATTTTTTTGCTCTTGCAAACGTGAACGGCAGGTGTTAATGTCACTCAAGGTATAAGACAGACTAAGTGCAACACAAAGGAATAAGGGGGAACCCAATGCTAGGGAAGCAGGGAGTGGAGAGCCCTAGGCATAACTAGCGTCAACCTGTCTGCCCTAAGACCCTAAATAGGTTCTGCACCTATCATCGAGTAGGATACCTAAGACCTGCCTGACCCTCGCGATAAGCCCTGCATAGGGAAGGATAAAATGAGCACTAGTCAATCCCCACTACACTACAGACAACTGGGATAGACGAACAGGGGGGACTCTTATCTTTAGCCGACTCAGAGAGGTAACACCAGACGTCCTCCAGACACCAGAAAGGAAGGTAGCCGACTGCTGTAGCTCCAAGCCTTCACACAGGAGGAATATAAATAACACCCGCAACTCCCAACAGGAAGCTGGGAGTTATAAACACCCAGATCCAAATGACACCATCAGCCGGGGGAGGTGACTACTAGTCAGCAAAGCAACCGCTGAGACCTTCTGCAGCAAGATGCAGTGCAACGGTCTGCAGCCTCTGACACATCCATGACACATTCATGACAGTCATCCACCTCTCCAGTCGCCATGGGGCGGTTTTTGTGAAGATGATGGAGGGTTGCATCCATGCTTGTATTTTAGAAAGATTAATAAAATCACGGTTCACAACCCCTATCCTTCACCCCTTATACCTGACCTGTTTAACCAATTATCTGGAGCTAAATGATTTTACAAACTTAATGTGAGAGGGGCATATAATCTTATACATGTATGTCAGGGTGGTCAATAGAAGACCGCATTCAATAAACCTAAGGGTTATATTGAAAATTTGGTGATGCCATTCGGGTTAGCCAATGCTCCGGCAGTCTTTGAAAATTTCATAAAATAGGTTTTTTCTCACTGATTGGTAGATTTGTGGTAGTTTACCTGGATTATATTTTGAGTTACTCACGTACTATGGAGGAGCATCGTGAGCATGTCAGACAGGTTCTCCAGATTCCCCATGACAACTATTTATTTACTAAACTGGAGAAATGTAAATTTGTAGTACAGCAGCTCCAGTTCTTAGGACATTTTGCTTCTGCATTAGGGTTTCACATGTAACATAGTAACATAGTTATTAAGGTTGAAGGAAGACTTTAAGTCCATCTAGTTCAACCCATATCCTATCCTAACCTGCCCTAACATGTTGATCCATAGGAAGGCAAAAAAAAAAAAACCAAAGTGGCAAACAGTAAGCTTCACATTGGGGAAAAAAATTCCTTCCCGACTCCACATACGGCAATCAGACTAGCTCCCTGGATCAACGCAGTATCTAGGAAACTAGTGAATGTAGCCTGTAATATTATACTTTTCAAGAAAGGCATCCAGTCCCTTCTTAAATTTTAGTAGGGAATCACTCATTACAACATTAGACGGCAGAGAGTGCCATAGTCTCACTGCTCTTACAGTAAAGACTCTGCATCTGTGATTATGACTAAATCTTCTTTCCTCCAGGCGTAGAGGATGCCCCCTTGTCCCCGTCACAGGTCTAAGAGTAAAAAGATCTTCGTACTGTCCCCTCATATGTTTATACATTGTAATAAGATCACCCCTAAGCCTTCGTTTTTCCAAACTAAATAACCCCAAGTGTAATAACCTGTCTTGGTATTGCAAACCCCCCAGTTCTCTAATAACCTTGGTCGCTCTCCTCTGCACCAGCTCCAGTTCAGCTATGTCTTTCTTATATATCGGAGACCAGAACTGTACCCAGTATTCTAAGTGTGGTCGCACTAGTGACTTGTATAGAGGTAAAATTATGTTCTCCTCATGAGCATCTATGCCTCTTTTAATGCATCCCATTATTTTATTTGCCTTGGCAGCAGCTGCCTGACACTGGCCACTAAATGTGAGTTTGTCGTCCACCCATACACCCAGGTCTTTTTCAGTGACAGTTTTGCTCAGTGCTTTGCAATTAAGCACATAATTATACATCTTGTTTGTTCTACCCAAGTGCATGACCTTACATTTATCCCCATTAAAGCTCATTTGCCATTTATCAGCCCAAGCTTCTAGTTTACATAAATCCTCCTGTAATATAAAATTGTCCTCCTCTGTATTTATTACCCTGCAGAGTTTAGTGTCATCTGCAAATATTGAAATACTACTCTGTAAGCCCCATACAAGGTCATTAATAAATATGTTAAAGAGAAGCGGCCCCAATACTGACCCCTGTGGTACCCCACTGCTAACCGTGACCCAGTCCGAGTGTGTTCCATTAATAACCACCCTTTGTTTTCTATCCATGAGCCAGTTCTTAACCCACTTACACTTATTTTCCCCTTTCCCCATTGTTCTCATTTTATGTATTAACCTTTTGTGTGGCACCGTATCAAAAGCTTTTGAGAAGTCCATGTACACCACGTCCACTGTGTTCCCTTGGTCCAGTCCGTAACTTACCCCTTCATAAAAGCTTATCAGATTAGTCTGACAAGAACGGTCCCTCGTAAACCCATGCTGATACTGTGTCATGAGGTTATTCAGCCTCAGATACTCCAATATAGTATCCCTTAAAAAACCATCCAGGATTTTACCCACAGTAGATGTTAAGCTCACTGGCCTATAATTTCCAGGTTCAGTTTTTGCCCCCTTTTTGAATATTGGCACCACATTTGCTGTACGCCAGTCCTGTGGTACAGACCCTGTTATTATGGAATCTTTAAAGATTAAAAATAATGGTCTATCTATGACTGTACTTAATTCCTGCAGTACTCGGGGGTGTATCCCATCCGGGCCCGGGGATTTGTCAATTTTAGTGATTTTTAGACGCCGCCGTACTTCCTGCGGGGTTAAGCAGGTGACATTTAATGGAGAATTTTTGTTATCACTGATCATGTTATCTGTCATGAGATTTTCTTGTGTAAATACAGTTGAAAAAAAGTCATTTAGCATATTGGCTTTTTTCTCATCCACCATTTCACCGAGACTATTTTTAAGGGACCAACACTATCATTTTTTAGTTTCTTGCTATTTATGTAGTTAAATAATATTTTGGGATTATTTTTACTTTCTCTGGCAATGAGTCTCTCTGCCTCAATCTTTGCTGTCTTGATTTGCTTTTTACAGATTTTATTTAATCTGTATTTATTTAATGCCTCATCACTACCTACTTGCTTTAACTCCCTAAACACTTTCTTTTTGTCCCTTATTGCGCCCCTTACAGCTCTATTTAGCCATAGTGGTTTCCTCCTATTTCTAGCATGTTTATTCCCATAGGGTATATACTGTGCACAGGTCCTATTCAGGATGCTAATAAACATCTCCCATTTTCTTTGGGTATTTTAATCTCTCAGGATATCGTCCCAGTTTATTGCACCAAGATCATCTCTCATCCGATGGAAATTTGCCTTCCTGAACTTTAATGTCCTTGTAACCCCTCGACTACACATCTTATTAAAGGATACATGAAAGCTTATTGTTTTGTGATGACTATTACCCAAGTGACCCCAACCCTTATATTTGATATGCGGTCTGGCCTGTTGGTTAATATTAGGTCTAGCAGTGCCCCCCCCTCTTGTTGGGTCTTGAACTAGTTGTGAAAGGTAATTGTCTCTCATAGTTGTCAAAAACCTATTACCTTTGCTGGAACTGCAGGTTTCTGTTCCCCAATGTATTTCAGGGTAGTTGAAATCCCCCATAATAATGACTTCTCCTTGAGTCGCTGCTTCATCCATTTGCTTTACGAGTATATTCTCTGTTGCTTCCATTATTTTAGGAGACATATAACAAACCCCTATTAGTAATTTATTATTTTTCCCCCCTCCCCTAATCTCCACCCACAGAGACTCTACATCTTCATTAGATTCACAGATATCACGCAGGATGGGTTTTAAGGATGATTTTACATATAAACACACACCCCCACCTCGCTTATTTCTACGGTCATTTCTAAACAGACTATAGCCCTGTAAATTAACCTCCCAGTCGTGGCTCTCATCCAGCCAAGTCTCAGATATCCCCACCATGTCATAATTATGTTCCAACAAAATTAATTCTAATTCCGCCATTTTGTTGGTGAGGCTTCTGGCATTAGTATACATGCACATTATGTATCTCTATGTACCTCTATTCTTTCTTATTAACTGTTCTAACCCCACCTCCCATGCCACCCCACCCCTATTTTCATTATTTGTGCCCAGGTCTCTATCTGCACTGCCTTCCCCTCCTATAAAATGAATACCCTCCCCCCTAGTCCCTAGTTTAAAGACTCCTCCAACCTTCTAGCCATTTTCTCCCCCAGCACAGCTGCACCCTCCCCATTGAGGTGCAGCCCATCCCTAGCATAGAACCTGTAGCCAACTGAGAAGTCGGCCCAGTTCTCCAGGAACCCAAACCCCTCCTTCCTACACCAATTCTTAAACCACTTATTAACCTCCCTAATCTCCCGTTGCCTCTCTGGTGTGGCACGTGGTACCGGCAGTATTTCAGAAAATACCACGTTGGAGGTCCTTGCTTTAAGCTTGCAGCCTAATTCCCTGAAATCATCTTTAAGGACCTTCCACCTACCTCTAACTTTGTCATTTGTGCCAATGTGCACCATGACTGCTGGGTCCTCACCAGCCCCTCCCAGTAATCTGTCAACCTGATCAGCGATGTCGGACTCGAGCGCCAGGTAGGCAGCACACTGTTCGACGATCCCTGTCTTTGTGACAGATTGCCCTATCTGTTCCCCTAATAATTGAGTCCCCCACTACCAGCACCTGTCTGGCCTGCCCTGCTCTCCTAATTATTCCCTTACTGGAGCAGACACTCCTCCAGCTTTCAGAGGACATGCCTCGCTGCAGCAGTGCTACCCATGTACTGACACCCCCTTCATCTGCCAACTTTGCAAACTTATTGTGGTGTGCCAGATCAGGACTAGCCTCCCTGGCGCTCTTCCCTCTAACCCGCCTTCTGTCACCCAGCTTGCTGCTTCAGTGTCCTGCAGCTCCATCCTAGCATCCCCCCCTCATCTATCCCATTGAGCGTCTGCTCAGTGAGCAGAAGACTCCTTTCCATATTGTCTATGGATCTCAGTGTTGCCAGCTGCACATTTAGATCCAGTATTTGGGCTTCCAAATGCACAACGTGCTCACATCATGCACAGCAGTATGCACTCTCCAACTGCTGTTCAAGGACTGTATACATGTGGCAAGATGTACACTGGATGGCATTGGCAATAGTGGAGCACATTTCTAATGGGGATTTCACCAGACAGCAAAGATAAGTAAAAAAATGAAAAGTATTAATAAAATATAACAGCAATTCAGTAAATCCTCCCTTGTCAACTCCTTGAATCCAAAGTCACTGAATCTCAAGTCACACTTACCACCGTTCGCACTTGCTGAAGCAGAAGATGTAAAGAGATTTTTTTTTTCTCCTTTAACAGCAAACCACCCTGCTGCTCAAATGCACTTCCAAATAGACTTGAGCCCCAACCAGCTGGCCCTTATAAACCCTTAATTATGAACCCCCACCCTTATTTAACCCCTTGTGAATATAGCTACACCAAGAACCCCGTTAAGGTCCGAGCAGTCCTTGATTGGTTTTAACCAAGTAAGGCTACTTTCACACTTGCGTTTTTTTGCGCTGCGTTTCGAGCGCACATGAAGCGCATTAAAAAACGCATGCAAACGCTTGTAAACGCTGCGATATTTAGTGGCATCAGCATGCGCATTTCGACAAAAAAACGCAGCGTTTGTCTGCGATTTCACGCGTTTTTTCATGCGTTTGCGTTTTCTTGGCACATGCGTTGTCTATGTGTCACATTTCTATCATCTCTGTCTCTATCATCTGTCTCTATCATCTCTGTCTCCATCATCTCTGTCTCCATCATCTCTGTTTCCATCATCTCTGGCTCCATCATCTCTGGCTCCATCATCTCTGGCTCCATTATTTACAGAAAAATCGCGTGCGTGCAAAAGCGCTGACGAGCGCAAAGCCATGCGCACGCCAGCGCCCCCATAGACTGTAATGTTATTTTTTGCGCATAGCATGCGCACACGTGCGCACGCGTTTTTTTAAAGCGGTTGACCGAAAAAAAAATGCAACATGTAGCGTCTAGCACGTATGGGCGCACACTGGGAAAATGCGCAGCGCACGCCAAACGCAGATGAACGCGTGCAAGCTCTAGACCCTGCGCCCGCCATGTTAAAGATAGGGGAACATTGCGCATGCGTCCGATAGCGCAAGATGCGCTGCGCAAAAAAACGCAAGTGTGAAAGTAGCCTAACCTGAAAGCGTTAGGCTGGAGTCACAGTAGAGAGGAATACGGACGAGTGCTATGCAACAAAACATCGCATAGCACTCAGACCAGTATTCATCTATGTGGCAACTCCCATCAGCGTATTATTTTCATTGACCGTTTTAAACGAGCGAGTGAAATCGCAGCATGCTGCAATTGTCACCGACACTCGGCCGAGACTCGTCTCACTCGCACCCATAGGCTTATATCATCCGAGTGAAGTGCGATAGCTGACCCCGGCAATGGAGGAAATAGAGAAATTCATTAATCTGACTCCTCCACAGTTGTGCTCTGATCCGCTCTGTGCGAGAGGCTCGGAGCATAGTCGCATGACACTCGGCTCCTGCATGCAGCAGAGCAGGGAGTATTACGTTCACATGATGGAGTTGCACCTTTGCAACATGCTCAATGCGTAAATCAGCTGCTGCAGGACACCGGTCTTAAGACTAAGCAGAATAGTTGATCTAGGCATAATGTGTCTGTACCTGCGATGCTTATGAAGACTACCAGATATGGAGATTTTCCTTAAAAACTTATTTAAATAGGTTTTCTAACTCAACGTGTTTAAAAGTCACGCAGGACGTCTTCCTCAGGACAAAACCTGATAGTGGATAAACATGTCAAGCTTGGAATGTTTTATATGCAGTCTTTTGGAGTAAAAAAAGCCAAACAAAGCACGATATGTCAAAGTTCATGAGAAAGTCCGTCAAACAGAGATAAATTATGGTTCATGAAGAAACAAAACACACTTAGATACATTAATTATATAAAAAAGTGCCTATGAATTAAGTGAGGTCACCTTAAAGAATTAATAAAAATGTACCGTATTTTTTGGACTAATAGCCGCTCCGGACCATAAGACGTACCCCAAATTTTCAGAAGGAAAATAGGGAAAAAATTTATGTGTCAAATGGGGGTCCTGTTATGAATGTTTTAGAAATGAATTCTGAGCAGAAGCTCCTTCTGGTGGTTGCAAACAGTACTGAACCATTCAATGAGGATTGGAAATCAGGAATCACGGACTCGCTGTATATAAGGGAGGTTTCCCCCCATCATGGTTGCCGGTGATCAATTGTTCTTGTCTCAACGTTGTTTCCTGGTTCACTTGGAAGCTTGCTGATTCTTGCCTCTTCTCCTGCTCTCAGATAAGATATTTTCAGTTTTTTTGTGCTTGCCATTTGTATATTTCTCTGCATTTCTGTGAGGTTGGCCAGGTTCCCCTCCCCGGGGCTCTCGGTTCCTCTGGAGCCATTGTTGTTTGTTCATTTGCCTTTTTCCAGTTTTTTTTCTGTGGCTGCGGCTTAGTTTTGTTACACCAGAGAACTAATTTAGGTGGTAGAGGTTGTGTGATCTCAGGTGCTTTTGCAATTAGTAGAGTTGGTTTTTTTGAGGGTTTTTTTGGATTGCAGTAAGTATCCTTCCTATCCTTTTCTGTCTAAGTCAGATTGGGCCCCAGCATTTGCTCATACTATTTTCTGTCTGTGTCTGTATTTCCTCTTGTCTAACCGCCATTACATGTTTGGGGGCTTCCTATGTTCTTTGGGGATCTGCCCCGGGGCAGATAGCTTTCCTCTTTCTATCTTTAGGTGTAGTTAGCCTCTCAGGCTGTGACGAGGCGTCTAGGACCAACGTAGGAATTCTCCACGGCTGCCTTTAGTTGTGGTGGTTAGTCAGGGTACTGCAATCCAGTAGATTCCAACCTCTCTGGTGTATTGCCGTTTTTGCCTGCTCTCCTCAGCTACCAAAACATAACAGTATCACCGGCCAAACTGAAAATTATATGGTACTCACAGAAGGGAAAAATAGTGTGAAGAAAAAAAAAAAAAGTTGTCACAGTTGTCAGAGATTTTTTATTTTTTTTTCTGTTTGTTGCATTTTTTTCCCTCTTTTTCTCTGGGTGCTGAGGAGGATTTTTTTTCTCTCAATGGAGTTTGCACAGTTGTCTGGCCGTGTGGATGAGCTTGCCACTGAAGTTCGGAGTATTGCTACCTATCTTGCAGGGTTGCCGGTTGCCAGATTTGTTTTTAGGGGATCGAGCTAAATTTCTGAATTTCAAAAATAACTGTAAGTTGTTTTTTGCCTTAAAACCTAAGTCCTCAGGGAACGCAGCATAGCAGGTTCAAATTGTCATCTCTCTTCTGCGCGGCGATCCTCAGGATTGGGCTTTTTCCCTGACACCTGGGGATCCTGTTTTGAGTAATGTTGATGCATTTTTTCTGGCTCTGGGGTTATTGTACGATGAACCTAATGTCACTGATCAAGCTGAAAAAACCTTGTTCGCATTAAATCAGGGGCTTGAGGACGCTGAGTTATACTGTCAGAAATTTCGAAATTGGGCAGTCATGACCAAATGGAATGATGATGCTTTGGCAGCCCTTTTTCGGAAGGGTCTGTCAGAGAATGTAAAAGATGTTATGGTGGGTTTCCCTGCTCCCTCTGGTCTCAATGATTCTATGTCATTGGCGATTCAAATTGACAGACGTTTGCGTGAGCGTAGAGGTATGCGTGGAATGGTGTTGCCTTGTGAACCAGCTTCTGAGCCCATGCAGTGTGATAGAGTGACTTCTGGGGCACAGCGTCATGAGTTTCAAAAACGCAATGGGTTATGTTTCTACTGTGGTGATGCCTCTCATGCTATTTCAGTCTGCCCTAAGCGGGGAAGACGTTTTGCAGGCTCAGTTGTCTTGGGTAGTGTTCAGACTAAATTTCTGTTGACTGTTACCCTGATTTGCTCCCTGTCCACATTTTATGCTCAGGATTTTGTTGATTCGGGAGCAGCTATTAACCTGATGGATTTTGATTTTGCTAAACGTTGTGGGTTTCCCTTGATACCCTACGGAAGTCTATTCCCCTACTGGGGATTGATTCTACCCCTTTGGCTGAGAATAAACCCCAGTTCTCTACTCAGGTGATAATGAGGGTTGAACCTGATCATCAGGAGAGTTGCAAATTTTTGGTGCTGTATAATCTGCATGACATTATTGTACTGGGTTTCCCTTGGTTACAGTCTCATAATCCTGTTTTGGATTGGAAATCTGTGTCTGTGACCAGTTGGGGCTGCCAATGTGTTAATGCCAACACTCCTGTTTTTTCTGCCTCTCCCCAGGCTCAAGATGTTCCTGACTTTTTGACTGATTTTTCTGATGTATTTAGCGAAAGTAAATCTGCAGCCTTGCCCCCCCTAAGGAGCTATGACTGCGCTATTGCATTAGTGCCTGGTAGTAAATTCCCTAAAGGTCGCCTTTTTAACTTGTCTGTACCTGAACATGACGCTATGCGGTCTTATATCAAGGAGTCATTGGAGAAGGGTCATATCAGACCATCCTCTTCACCCTTGGGTGCTGTTTTTTTCTTTGTGGCCAAAAAGGATGGTTCATTAAGGCCGTGTATTGATTATCGTCTCTTGAACAATATCACTGTGAAATATCAATATCCGTTACCCTTGATTTCTGACCTGTTTTCCAGGGTGAAAAGTGCTGCTTGGTTTACCAAGCTTGACCTCAGGGGGGCGTATAACCTTATTCGCATTAAGCACGGGGATGAATGGAAGACGGCGTTTAATACCCCAGAGGGGCATTTTGAGTACCTAGTGATGCCCTTTGGGCTCACTAATGCTCCTTCCGTCTTCCAGTCCTTCATGAATGACATTCTCAGGGATTTTGTGGATAAATTTCTGATTGTTTATTTGGATGATATCTTGATTATTTCCAATGACTGGGACTCTCATGTGAAACATGTTCGGACTGTGTTCCGGATTTTGAGAGAGAATGCTCTGTATGTGAAGGGATCAAAGTGTCTTTTTGGCGTACAGAGGATCTCATTTCTGGGATTCATTTTGTCTCCATCTGTTATTGAAATGGACCCGGTTAAGGTTCAGGCCATCTGTGATTGGGTCCAACCTACTTCATTAAAGGCTCTTCAGAGATTCTTGGGTTTTGCCAATTTTTATCGTAAATTTATTGGTAATTTCTCTGTTATTGTTAAACCATTGACTGATTTGACCAAAAAGGGTTCTGATGTGGTGAATTGGCCTCCTGAGGCAGTCTCTGCGTTTCAGGAGCTTAAGCGGAGATTCACTTCTGCTCCAGGTTCTACGGCAGCCTGATATTTCTCTGCCGTTTCAGGTGGAGGTTGATGCCTCTGAAATTGGGGCAGGTGCCGTTTTGTCCCAAAGAGATCCTAAGACCTCTAAAAGTAACCCTTGTGCTTTTTTCTCTCGAAATTTTTCTTCAACTGAACGTAATTATGACGTGGGTAATCGGGAGTTATTGGCCATGAAGTGGGCTTTTGAAGAGTGGAGACATTGGCTGGAGGGAGCCAAACAACAGGTGGTGGTCCTCACGGACCATAAGAATCTGGTTTATCTGGAATCAGCCAAGCGACTTAATCCTAGACAGGCCAGGTGGGCCTTGTTTTTCACACATTTTAATTTAGTGGTTTCCTTTCTTCCTGGCACTAAGAATATTAAGGCAGATGCCCTCTCGAGGAGTTTCCTTGCGGACTCTCCTGAGTTATCTGATCCTGCTGTTATTTTGAAAGAGGGTGTAGTTCTTTCCGCCATCTCGCCCAATTTGAGACTGGCTCTGGAGGGGTGTCAGAAGGATAAACCCGAGCGCTGCCCTGTTGGGAAATTGTTTGTCCCAGACCAGCGGAAGAAGATTGTGATGCCTGAGATTCATTGTTCCGCGTTGGCCGGTCATCCCGGAATTTTTGGTACCAGAGACTTGTTGAGTCGGTCCTTTTGGTTGCCTACTTTGTCTCGTGACGTCAGGGAGTTTGTGCAGTCCTGTGGGACTTGCTCTCGCTCCAAGCCTTGCTCTCGCTCTAGTGGTTTGTTGATGCCATTGCCTGTGCCCAAGAGACCATGGACCCATATCTCTATGGATTTTATTTACGATCTCCCTGTTTCTCAGAGAATGACCATTATCTGGGTGATTTGTGATAGGTTTTCCAAGATGATACATCTTGTGCCATTACCTAAGTTGCCTTCCTCCTCCGAATTGGTGCCTTTGTTCCTTCAGCACGTGGTTTGGTTGCACGGCATTCCTGACAACATTGTGTCTGACAGAGGAGTCCAGTTTGTTTCCAGATTTTGGAGGACTTTTTGTTCTAAACTTGGTGTTCAATTGTCTTTCTCCTCTGCTTTTCATCCTCAGACCAATGGACAAACTGAGAGAACAAACCAGACATTGGAGACTTATCGGAGATGCTTTGTGTCTGCTGATCAAGATGACTGAGTCTCTTTTTTTGCCTTTGGCTGAGTTTGCTCTTAATAATAGGGCAAGCTCTGCCACTTTGATGTCTCCATTTTTCTGCAATTTTGGGTTTCACCCTCGATTTTCTTCGGGACAGACGGAGGTTTCTGTCTGTCTGGGTGTTGACTCTGTTGTGGAGCGTATGCAGCAGATTTGGGACCAGGTAGTGGAGAGGTTGTCCCTCTCTCAGGTGAAGGCCCAGCGGTTTGCCAACCGGAATAGGACTGATGGTCCTCGGTTTAAAGTGGGGGACTTAGTCTGGTTGTCCTCAAGAAATATCCCTATGAGAGTTGCATCTAATAAGTTTAAGCTTAGGTTCATTGGACCTTATAAGATCATGGAGATTCTTAATCCTTTTTCCTTTTGTTTACTTCTTCCAGGCACATTTAAGATCCATAATGTGTTCCACAAGTCCTTATTGAAGAGGTTTGTCAAGCCAGTGGTTCCTATGGCTGCGCCCCCTGACCCTGTTTTGGTTGAGGGCAATCTGGAGTATGTGGTTGAGAAAATATTGGATTCTCATTTTTCTAGACGGAAACTCCAGTATTTGGTTAAGTGGAGAGGTTATGGTCAGGAGGACCAATTCTTGGGTGTTTGCTTCGGACATCCATGCTAGGAGACTGATCCGTGCTTATCACAGAGCTCATCCTGACCAACCTGGTTGCACTAATGAGGGTTCGGTGACCCCTCCTCAAGAGGGGGGTACTGTTATGAATGTTTTAGAAATGAATTCTGAGCAGAAGCTCCCTCTGGTGGTTGCAAACAGTACTGTGTTGTGAATGTGTTAGAAATGAATTCTGAGCAGAAGCTCCCTCTGGTGGTTACAAACAGTACTGAACTATTCAATGAAGATTGTGAAGATTGGCAATCAGGAGTTACAGACTGGTCTTATATAAGGGAGGTTCCCTCCCATCAAGGTTGCCGGTGATCAATTGTTCTTGTCTCAACTGTGGTTCCTAGTTCACTTGGAAGCTTGCTGATTCTTGCCTGCATCTTCTGCTAACAGATAAGATATTTTCTGCTTTTATTTTTGTACTTGCTTTTTTGCATTTTTCCCTGCACTTCTGTGGAGGTCAGCCAGGTCCCCTCCGGGGGCTTGTGCTCCTCTCAGTTTATCTGAGCCACTGCTATTTGTTCATTTGCCTTTTCCAGTTTTTTCAGTGGCTGCAGCTTAGTTTTGTTACACCAGAGAACTAATTTAGGTGGTAGAGGTCGTGTGATCTCAGGTGTTTTTGCAATTAGTAGAGTTGGTATTTTGTTAGGGTTTTTGGGATTGCAGTAAGTGTCCTTCCTATCCTTTTCTTTCTAGGAAGATTGGGCCCCAACGTTTGCTCATACTATTTTCTGTCTGTGTCTGTATTTCCTCTTGTCTAACTGCCATTACATGTTTGGGGGCTTCCTATATTCTTTGGGGATCTGCTCCGGGGCAGTTAGCTTTCCTCTTTCTATCTTTAGGTGTAGTTAACCTCTCAGGCTGTGACGAGGCGTCTAGGACCAACGTAGGAACGCTCCACGGCTGCCTTTAGTTGTGGTGGCTAGTCAGGGTACTGCAATCCAGTAGATTCCAACCTCTCTGGTGTATTGCCATTTTTGCCTGCTCTCCTCAGCTACCAAATCATAACAGTACTGAACCATTCAATGAGGATTGGCAATCAGGGATCACGGACTGGCTGAATATAAGGGAGGTTTCCCCCCATCATGGTTGCCCGTGATCAATTGTTTTTGTCTCAACGTTGTTTCCTGGTTCACTTGGAAGCTTGCTGAGTCTTGCCTCTTCTCCTGCTCTCAGATAAGATTTTTTGTTTTTGTTTTTGTGCTTGCCATTTGTATATTTCTCTGCATTTCTGTGAGGTTGGCCAGGTTCCCCTCCCCGGGGGGCTTGGTCTCCTCTCGGTTCCTCTGGAGCCATTGTTGTTTGTTCATTTGCCTTTTTCCAGTTTTTTTCCTGTGGCTTCGGCTTAGTTTTGTTGCACCAGAGAACTAATTTAGGTGGTAAGAGGTCGTGTGATCTCAGGTGTTTTTGCAATTAGTAGCGTTGGTTTTTTTAGTTTTTTTTTTTATTGTAGTAAGTATCCTTCCTATCCTTTTCTGTCTAAGTCAGATTGGGCCCCAGCATTTGCTCATACTATTGTCAGGAATCGAACCCAGTACCTCTTGTCCACCGGCCAGCAGCTTTACCATCTGAGCTATTCTGCTGGCTGCAATGTTCCTTGCTGAACCCAGATACCATTGACTGTTCTTCCTGATCGGCTCCACCCAGTGCTCTCTTGATTGGGCCTCTGATTGCCAATTACACACCCTATATAAACCTGGCCCTGTGGGTGTGTCATAGCAAGATTATTGTGCTCCTAGCCTTTAGTCAAGCTCTTCCGCCTGATCCATTGCTACCAATACCGCTCTCCTGTGAACTGACCTCGGCCTGCTCTTCTGACTACGCTCTCCGCCTGATCCATTGCTACCAATACCGCTCTCCTGTGAACTGACCTCGGCCTGCTCTTCTGACTACGCTCTCCGCCTGATCCATTGCTACCAATACCGCTCTCCTGTGAACTGACCTCAGCCTGCTCTTCTGACTACGCTCTCTGCCTGATCCAGTGCTACTAATAACGCCTTTCCAGTGTACCGACCTGGCCATCCTCTGACCACGTTTTCTGCCTCTGCTTCCCCTAGTGTTTGCAGTAACATCGGCTCCAACCCAGACGGGATCCTGACAGAATAATCTTGCGCCAAAATGGAGTCCGCTGTAAGCACCCTGAGGCAGCAAGTTACGGAACTTCAAAATTTTTGCACTAACTATCAAGGAAAATATTCCAAGTTACAAACTGAGTTCACGGGTCTACAACAGGAAGTAATTGAGCTACAAAAACAACTACTGGACGTGCGCAATTCAGGGTCCGAATCAAACGCGCGGCTGCCGCTGCCTGCAAAGTTCAGTGAGGATCGCCAGCAGTACCGAGGATTTCTCAATCAATGCCGCATATACTTCCAGATGCAACCTGCTCCCTTTAACAGTGAGAGGAAGAAAGTTTTTTTCATGATAAATCTCCTGACGGATGAAGCTCTTGCTTGGGCTTCACCTTATGTAGAAAAGGACTATGGCCTCCTTAATGACCTGGAAGCTTTCACCGCAGCTATGAATCAAGTTTTTGATGACCCAAACCGCTGTGCCACAGCAGAAACCAAATTACATAATTTGCGCCAAGGACGTCGCTCTGTTGCGGAATATACATCGGAGTTCCGTCGCTGGGTGGCCGACACCACCTGGAATTCAGCGGCCCAGAGAAGTCAATTTCGACGAGGGTTATCAGAACCAGTGAAAGACGAGCTTGCCTGGGTTGAGACCCCTGACCAGTTAGAGGACTTTATTCAAATGTGTATCCGGATAGACCAGAGACTTACTGAAAGGAGAAAGGAGAGACTGCGAGCATTTGGGAATAGCCCTGGCTTCTCATTTTCAGCATCAGACCACCAAGAAAAGACGCAAGGCGTGTCTGAACCTATGCAGATCGACGTCATCCGAAGACCACTCTCTGCACAGGAGGAGAGGCGACGTGCAGAACATCTCTGCCTCTATTGTGGGGACCCTGGACACTATGCCATCAACTGTCCTAACAAAAGGACTATAGCCTTTACCAACAACAGGTCTGTCAGCAATATGGACCTTCCTCAGCAGTCGGATTCCATCATGCAGACTATCTCATCAGTAACACCAGAAACAGACAAAATACATACTACATCATCTCATTTTGTAATCCCCATTCAGGTCGTAATGGGCATCCAAAAAATACAATGCTCTGCCCTGTTGGATTCGGGAGCAGGAGGAAATTTTATGGACTTAAAATTTACACGTGATAACAATATTTCCAGTAGGACCAAATCCACACCAATTGAAATGGAAACTGTGGATGGATCACCCTTGTCTTCTGGACCTGTCACGCATGAGACAATCGAACTTGAGATTTGTATCGAACCGGATCATCATAAAGCTGTCAGTTTCCACCTTATTTCAGCTCCGAAATTTCCGGTTATCCTAGGGATCCCCTGGTTTTCAGTCCATAACCCTTCTATCAACTGGGCATCAAGGACCATCACCTTTCCATCTGACTACTGCAAGAATAATTGTCATAAGGAACCCCCCGTTCTCCAACAAGTCCAAATCTCTGAGATTTCGCATGAGAAGGAAGAGAAACTACCACCTCAATATCAGCAGTTCTCTGATGTCTGCAGTAAGAAGAAAGCAGATCAATTACCTCCTCACCGTCCTTACGACTGTCCCATTGAATTGCTGCCAGGAACAACCATTCCATTTGGGCGGATTTACAATCTTTCCGAATCTGAATTGAAGGTATTAAGAGAGTTCCTGGATAAAAATTTAGAGAAAGGCTTTATTCGACCTTCCACATCTCCAGCTGGGGCACCCCTGTTCTTTGTTGAGAAGAAAGACTCCACTCTGCGGCCATGTATTGACTACAGAGAGATTAATAATATCACCGTCAAGAATCGTTACCCGCTACCCTTGATTCCTGAACTATTCGAGAGACTCCGTTCTGCGAAAATCTTTACGAAGCTGGATCTTAGAGGGGCTTACAACCTTATACGGATTCGCCCAGGAGATGAGTGGAAGACCGCCTTCAGAATGAGATATGGACATTTTGAATCTCTGGTTATGCCCTTTGGCCTTAGCAATGCCCCAGCCACCTTTTAACATTTTATTAATGATGTATTTCGAGATTTCTTGGATCAATTCGTTGTGGCTTATCTCGATGACATTCTTATATTTTCAGACACCTTGGAAGAACATCGCAGGCACGTCCAGTTAGTCTTGGAATGACTACAGGAGAACCATCTGTACATTAAACTTGAAAAATGTGAGTTTGAACAAACCAGTATCCAATTTCTGGGATATATCATCTCCCCAGAAGGTCTGAGCATGGATCCCAGCAAAATCAATGCTGTAGTGGACTGGCCTGTTCCAAGAAATTTAAAAGACGTCCAGCGTTTCATAGGATTTGCAAATTTTTACCGAAAATTTATAAAGAACTTTTCACAGATCATACTACCAATTACTACTCTAACAAAAAAGACCAAACCATTTTTCTGGTCTCCAGAGGCACAGGAGGCTTTTGACAAGTTGAAAACTCTTTTTACGTCTGCTCCATTGTTAGTACACCCAAATCCTGAATTGCCATTTACTGTCGAAGTGGACGCCTCGGACTCTGCAGTGGGAGCCATTCTGTCACAGCGAGTTGGGGACAAAATGCAACTTCACCCATGTGCGTTTCTTTCCCACACCATGTCATCTGCAGAAAAAAACTACGACATCGGTAATAAAGAACTGTTTGCCATTAAAGTTGCCTTTTCCGAGTGGAGACATCTTCTGGAAGGTGCCAATCACCCTGTGACTGTCCTCACGGACCACAAGAATCTTGAATTCCTCCGTACAGCAAAAAGATTGTCTGCAAGACAAGCACGATGGGCCTTATTTTTCTCAAGATTCAATTTTATAATTTCTTACCGGCCTGGTTCAAGAAATGGCAAGGCTGATGCCCTGTCCAGGATGTGTTCAGAATCTCAGGAGAGGTCTAGTAATGACGATACAATTCTAGGCCCTAAAAATTTTTTGGGAATATTGCACTCTAAAGGACTATGTAATAGAATTAAAGATGGATACCAAGAGGACTCTTTCCTTAACCATCCTTCGGAAGACGTCGATCTTTCATTCAAAGAGGGGTTTTGGATGCAGAAACACAAAATATATGTACCTGAATCTTCTCGCCTTGAAGTCCTCAAAAGTGTCCATGATTCTAAACTGGCAGGACATCCTGGAGTTGCAAAAACACAAGACTTACTACTTTGTTTCTTTTGGTGGCCTAATTGTAGGAAGGACGTGAGGAAATATGTTTCAACCTGTTTAACATGCGCACGAAACAAGACCCCACGATCATCTCCTCTAGGACTCCTGCAACCACTCCCAGTTCCATCCAGGCCTTGGGGATCTATTTCCATGGATTTTTATTGTGAAACTACCCCCTTCCAAACAGATGACCGTCATCCTTGTCATAGTGGACCGACTCACAAAAATGGCCCACTTTATCCCAACTGAAGGAATTCCTACTGCTGAAAAAACTGCAGAACTGATGATCAAAGAGGTATTCAGGTTACATGGAATTCCTGACAGTGTGGTGTCTGACAGAGGCGTTCAGTTTACGTCAAAATTTTGGAAGAGTTTCTGTACAGCCTTGGGAATCACTGTGAATCTTTCTACCGCTTTCCATCCTCAGTCCAATGGCCAGACGGAGAGAACGAACCAGACTTTGGAGCAATACCTCCGTTGCTTCATTTCCTATCTTCAGGATGACTGGGTGGACTATTTACCAACAGCAGAGTTTGCCTACAACAACTCCATACATAGCGTTACATCTCAAACCCCATTTTTTGCTAACTATGGATTACATCCAGTATTTATCCCTAATCTGCCAGTGAACACTCCCATTCCTGCTGTTAATGACAGGCTTGCAAAATTACAGGAATCCCAGAAGGAACTATCAGAGATGTTACTCAAGACCCAGGAAGAATATAAGGAAGCAGCAGATAAACATCGGAGAGTGCCCCCTGCTCTTCAGGTTGGAGACAAAGTTTGGCTGTCCACTAAAAATCTAAAGACACATGTGCCATCCTCCAAATTGGGTCAAAAATTCATTGGACCTTTTCAAATTTCTGCAAAAATTAACCAGGTTGCTTTTCGTTTAAAACTTCCCAACAATCTAAAGATTCATCCATTATTTCACATATCCTTGCTCAAACCCTTTTGTGAAAACCCGTTTCCAGGAAGAATTCAGCCACCTCCTCCACCAGAAAGGATCCGTGGTGAAGAAGAATACATTGTGGATAAGATTCTGGACTCCTGAAAATTCAGAGGTAAACTGCAGTATCTGGTGCAGTGGAAGGGTTACGGACCAGAGGAAAATTCATGGGAACCAAAGGACAACGTCCATGCTCCTGGACTTACAAGAGCCTTTCATCAGAGGTACCTAGATAAGCCAGCTCCTGAGAAGTCCAGAGGCCATCCTGGAAGGAGGGGAGTACTGTCAGGAATTGAACCCAGTACCTCTTGTCCACCGGCCAGCAGCTCTACCATCTGAGCTATTCTGCTGGCTGCAATGTTCCTTGCTGAACCCAGATACCATTGACTGTTCTTCCTGATCGGCTCCACCCAGTGCTCTCTTGATTGGGCCTCTGATTGCCAATTACACACCCTATATAAACCTGGCCCTGTGGGTGTGTCATTGCGACATTATTGTGCTCCTAGCCTTTAGTCAAGCTCTTCCGCTTGATCCATTGCTACCAATACCACTCTCCTGTGAACTGACCTCGGCCTGCTCTTCTGACTACGCTCTCCGCCTGATCCATTGCTACCAATACCGCTCTCCTGTGAACTGACCTCGGCCTGCTCTTCTGACTACGCTCTCCACCTGATCCATTGCTACCAATACCGCTCTCCTGTGAACTGACCTCGGCCTGCTCTTCTGACTATGCTCTCTGCCTGATCCAGTGCTACTAATAACGCCTTTCCAGTGTACCGACCCGGCTATTCTCTGACCACGTTTTCTGCCTCTGCTTCCCCTAGTGTTTGCAGTAACATCGGCTCCAACCCAGACGGGATCCTGACAACTATTTTCTGTCTGTCTGTATTTCCTCTTGTCTAACCGCCATTACATGTTTGGGGGCTTCCTGTGTTCGTTGGGGATCTGCTCCGGGGCAGATAGCTTTCCTCTTTCTATTTTTAGGTGTAGTTAGCCTCTCAGGCTGTGACGAGGAGTCTAGGACCAACGTAGGAACGCTCCATGGCTGCCTTTAGTTGTGGTGGTTAGTCAGGGTACTGCAATCCAGTAGATTCCAACCTCTCTGGCGTATTGCCGTTTTTGCCTGCTCTCCTCAGCTACCAAAACATAACAGGGTCCATCTTACAGTCCGAATTCAGCTAACAAGGGTCCGGCAATGATCTGACTCTCATTCCAGACTGGTGCTATAGGTTTGGCGGTGCTTGGTGGTGCGGGAGCTCCACCAACACTTTGTGAAAGCCCGGAGGCTCTGCACATCTATTGTTGCAATGTGGTGGCCTCTGGAAAAATGGATACCTGAGGCGGAACATACGCAGAATGAGATCTCGACACTGACATCTGGTCTCCCGAGATCTTAATCTGTGCATGCTTCCTCTGGCAATGGAAATGCGAGGCTCAGGGCTTTCACAAAATGTTGGTGGAGCCGCCGCAGTACTGAGCACCTTCGAACCTGCCACACCAGCCTAGGATGGGAGTCACATCATCGCCCTGCAGCGTTGGACCATCGAAGATTCCCTGTTCCCAGCCCAGGGCTGGCAGAATTGCCCGACTCCTGCTGCCGCAACACTCTGGGTAAGTACATCTGGACTATAAGACGCTGTTAGGGTCTGCGGAACACACCAAAAATAAGATGTGGAGAGGTGTGTTCGCAGCCCGGGGTCCACCGTGCAGGCAGAGCCTGCTGCTAGTAAAATGGCGCAAGAAGCAAACTCTTTTATCCCGCAGAGTCGCCAAAATAAACGCTGTAACGCGCTGTGGCAATATGTGCGAACTCTGTTAATACACAGAGCCGCTAGAAGGAGTGCCGCAGCGCTATATGGCGATGTGTGCGAACTCACTTAACACAACTGAGTAGCAAAATAAACACGCTAGGACGCTGTCTAGCGTTGAAAGCGAACCCTGTTACGTCACAGAGCCGCTGAGACAAACTTCTGTGTCCTGTCAGGCACCCAGGTACACAGTGAACAGCTAAGTGAACATAGAACGTGATCATGCGCTAATGTCCTCGCGGGAGTCACCCGCAATCTATGGCGTCTGAACGCCAGGCCCTGAATACGGCAATCAAACTCCTCACCGGTTATGCCGGCAATCTAGGGCATCTAGGACACCGACCCTGACCAGCTAGCATACCAAACTCCTCACCGATTAAGTCGGTATTCTAGGGGCTTATTTCAGCCGGGCCCTAACCACACACACGCATGACCACACTGGCGCTAAGCATATAACGATTTATATTAGCGCATGGCGGCCCAGCCATTCCACCCTTTTATAGCAACAGCTACAGAACCTGCCAGAAACAAGGACCAATGAGAAACTGTTCCAAACACATGTAGTTTCAGGACCTTCCTGGCGGACCAATAGGAGGTGCTGCAGTACCTGAACATGTGACCTCTGATCTCCAATGAGAGATCTTACCCTGGGCATGCTCAGAAGGGGAAACGCAGGACTTTGTCCCAAAGACGTCTGCTCCAGCACTGGCTATAATAGCAGATCCAGAAGAGGCAGCAGCAAGTCTCTTCATAGTACTGGAATGGGCAAGACGCTGGGACCTACATCTCTACTGAGCAGGCTCCACTGCGGCCGGAGATGAATGGGGGACCACCGTGGGACTGGTTCGAGACTCCCCTTGTGCAGCAGCGGGAACTTGAACGCTAACAGACGCACCCCCATTTTGGGGAAAAAAGTGCGTCTTATAGTCCGAAATAAAAAGTATGTGAAATGAATGAAAAAGTTCTTGCCATTAAATAAATCAATTAGTTATGTCAGTAGTTTCCTATATGACAAGTGAACTGGTGATCAGTAAGTTTCTGAGGTCACAGGTATAGTGATGTAAAGCTGTGCGCCACTAGAGAACTTGGTGGATCAGCATTGGACTGAAAAATTAAGATTATTTTTCCAATAATCCTAGCCATTGAACCAGAAGACAAATACGTAACCCAATGGTAGATAAGTGATAAGAATGAATGTCAGCCTGGGGTGTTACATAGTGAGAAATGGAAGTGCTGACAAAACAAGAATGTGACTGAATCTTGTATGTGACGGCTGTCTATTTGAGGAGCGCGTGTTGGTTCCTGATCGCAGCTGTTCTGGTAACAGGAGACATAAACCTACTGAGCATGTATCGGTGACAAGCTACTATGGTGGAAGCTGATAGAACATGTAGTGAATGGGAGTGAGGGAAAATGAGGGAGGTGTTGTAGATGAGGTGAATAATGCGATACAAAGTGTCGGCCGATCACTCAGGCTACAGAACGGAGGATCCATTGGAGGAGCGCTCTGGATGCCGGAGACAACGGAAAAAAACAGGGAATGAACTACACACAGAGGAATTGGTGGCAGGAGTGTAATATATAATATCGTATATATCGGGATATGAAAAGAATAATTACCCGATTTAATACAAACAATGTGTTATTATAGTAGAAATGTATAAAACTGTATTATAAATAAGGGTGATAAGAAATATGAGAAATTTATGAATGTATTAGAAGTACCGTATATACTCGTGTATAAGCCGAGATTTTCAGCACCTTTTTTCGTGCTGAAAATGCCCCCTCGGCTTATACACGACTCACGAGTCATAGGGCAGAAACCAGCGGGGGAGGAGATGCCGCGGCAGGAGCCAGTGGCTGGGATCATACTCACCCCTCCCCGTGCCATCGCTGAGCGTCCCTGCAATCCTGCGTTCTCCCCGTCTTCCTGCAGCTCTCTCCAGCACTGAGCGGTGACGTAATACCCGCTCATTAAGGTCATGTAATATGGATGCGACGCCACTCCCATGGGCGTCGCCTCCATATTCATGGCCTTAATGAGCGGTATTACATCACCGCTCAGTGCTGGAGAGAGCTGCAGGAAGACGGGGAGAACGCAGGATTGCAGGGACGCTCAGCGATGGCACGGGGAGGGGTGAGTATGATGGAGGAGAGGACAAGGAGCACGGAACAGGACGGGGGGGGAGAACGGTGGACGGGGGAAGCATAGAGGAGGACGGGGGAAGCTGGAGCAGGACGGGGGAAGCATGGAGGAGGACAGGGGGAGAACGGAGGACGGGGAAGCATGGAACAGGACGGGGGGGAGATCGGTGGACGGGGAAGCATAGAGGAGGACGGGGGAAGCATAGAGGAGGACGGGGAGGACGGGGAAGCATGGAGCAGGACGGGGGGAGATCGTGGACGGGGAAGCGTGGAGGAGGACGGGGGAAGCATGGAGCAGGACAGGGGAGATGGAGGGCACAGCGGAGGACGGAGCAGGAGGGGGGGAGTACAGAGGAGAAATGGGGGAGCACAGAGCTGGATGGGGGAGCAAGGAGCAGGACGGGGGCAGCACAGAGCAGGAGGGCAGTTTATACACCCGGCTTATACATGAGTCAATAATTTTTCCCAGTTTTTTGTGGCAAAATTAGGGGGTCGGCTTATACACGGGTCGGCTTATACACGAGTATATACGGTATGTTAAAAATATTAAAATTAAGATCACCAATGAGTAGACCAATAAAATGTATGATGAATATGACAATAAAATGTTATAATAAATAATACAATTTATGAAGTAAAAAAAGTGGTCACAAAAATATATATGTAAATCTGTAATGTCGTTGAGTCCATGTGGAGTAAGGGAGTTTAGTTTTATAAATCCAGAAGATTTCTTTCCGATTTAGGTGTCCAATGCGATTCTGAACCTGTGGGGGAATCTCCTCTATGGGGAATATTTTCAGTTGTGTGAAATCTTTATTGTGTTTGGTGGTGCAGTGGCGTGAAAACCCATGTTTGAGAAAACCCCTTTGAATATTGGAATGATGTGAGTTCAGCCTTTTGTGGAGGGGTTGGGTCGTCCTTCCCACATATAAATTCTGACATTAGCATATAATCATGTATATAACATAACTGGTGGAACATGAAATGGAACTTTTGATCGTGAAAATTTCACCTGTAGAATTAAGGGTGAATTCAGAGAGACCATGGCAGATCGCGTGACAACATAGACAATTATTCAGATTGCATGTAATGATTTTATTTGGAAAACACGCCACTTTTAGTGAATCTTCCATCTTTTTTATGTTTCTTGGTGTTAGGACATTTTTAAATGTTGGAGCTCTATTCTAAATGTCAAAGAGGGATTGCTAGGTAATGTTTTTCCCACTCCAGCTGTCTGACATGCTCACGATGCTCCTCCAGAGTACGTGAGTAACTCAATATATCATCCAGGTAAACTACCACAAATCTACTCACCAGTGAGAAAAACATATAATTTATGAAATTTTCAAAGACTGCTGGAGCATTGGTTAATCCGAATGGCGTCAGCAAATTGTCACTATGACCCTCAGGTGTATTGAATGCGGTCTTCCATTAGTCACCATGGCGTATATGTATAAGGTTATTGTTACAATCGGTCCCCGCGCTGGCTCTGCACTCCGTCCTGGTCACTCACCTGTTCCTCTAGCTGTCCCTCTGCAGCAGTCTGCGCGCAGGCTGAGGTCTCCTGTCCCATCTGCTCCTCAGCGTCCTGTGTCCTCCTCCACTTCCGGGCACGCTGCTAGCAGGCCTCCAGATAGATTGCTTAGGACGCGAGGCCGCGCCCACCGTCTCTCTTAAAGGGGCAGCGTGCATTTTTTGAAATAGCTAATTAACCAATGGCAGCGCACTCAGTACTATATCTGGTCACTCCACCATAAGGGGAGTGCCGGAGCAACGTGTTCTATCATTGCTACATCCGGTTCTGTTCCTGATCTGTCTGCGCTGCGTCTGCAGTCTCTGTGCTTCGCTTATACAATTTGTCTCCTCAGATCATTGCTAACCCATATCTGGCTAACCTGGACAATCTCGGTTATTACTGGCGCAAGTGTCATCCCGTTCCGCCATCAGCCATCTGTACCCGTGGACTGTGACAAGGTCACTGAAGCCAGCCTGCCACCATCCATTCTGGACCAGGACTGTTGTGAATGGGTTTGAGATGAGTTCTGAGCAGAGGCTCCCTCTGGTGGTTACAAGCAGTGCTAGTCTGTCCAGTGAAGATTGTGAGGACTGGGAATCAGGTGTTACTGATTGGTCTTATATAAGGGAGTCACCTTCCCATCAGAGTTGCCGGTGATCAATTGTTCTGGTCTGGATCCTTTATTCCAGTTTCCCTTGTAGCCTGCTGTGTCGTGTCTGCATCTCCTGCTAACAGATAAGACATTTTCTTCTTTTGTGTTTGTGCTATATTTTTGCATTTTGTCCTGCACTTCTGTGGGGCCTTCAGGGTCCCCTCCGGGGTCTTCTGCCCTCTCAGTTTTGTTCAGCCACTGATGTTTGTACTTTTGCTTTTTCCAGTTTTTTCAGTGGCTGCTGTTTTGATTTTGTTACACCAGAGAACTAATTTAGGTGGTAGAGGTCGTGTGATCTCAGGTGTTTTTGAAATTAGTAGAGTTGGTGCCTTTCAGGGTTTTCTGGGATTGCAGTAAGTACCCTTCCTATCCTTTTCTATTTAGGTAGTTTGGGCCCCAGCGTTTGCTCATACTATTTTCTTTCTGTGTCAGTATTTCATCTTGTCTAACCGCCATTACATGTTTAGGGGCTTTCTATTATCTTTGGGGTTCTGCTCCGGGGCAGATAGCTTTCCTATTTCTATCTTTAGGTGTAGTTAGTTTCTCAGGCTGTGACGAGGCGTCTAGGACCAACGTAGGAACGCTCCACGGCTGCCTCTAGTTGTGGTGGTTAGTCAGGGTACTGCAATCTCATAGATTCCAACTGCTCTGGTGTATTGCCTTTTTTACCTGCACTCCTCAGCTACCGAAACATAACAGTATCACCAGCCTAAAAATTGAAAATTGTATGGTACTCACAGAAGGGAAAAAATATTGTGAAAGAAAAAAGGTTGTCAGAGTTGTCAGAGATATTTTTCTGTTTGTTGCATTTTTTTTTTTTTCCTCTGTTTCTCTGGGTGCTGGGGAGGATCTTTTCTCTCAATGGAGTTTGCACAGTTGTCTGGCCGTGTGGATCAGCTTGCCACTGAGGTTCGGAGTATTGCTATCTATCTTGCTGGGTTGCCTGTTGTGGAACCTAGGATTCCCATGCCAGATTTGTTTTTAGGGGATCGAGCTAAGTTTCAGAATTTCAAAAATAATTGTAAATTGTTTTTTGTCTTAAAACCTAAGTCCTCAGGGAACGCAGCGCAGCAGGTTCAAATTATCATCTCTCTCCTGCGCGGCGATCCTCAGGATTGGGCTTTTTCCCTGATACCTGGGGATCCTGTTTTGAGTGATGTTGATGCGTTTTTTCAGGCCTTGGGGTTATTGTACGATGAGCCTAATGTCACTGATCAAGCTGAAAAAGCCTTGTTGGCATTAAATCAGGGGCTTGATGACGCTGAGTTATACTGTCAGAGATTCCGTAGGTGGGCAGTCCTGACCAAATGGAATGACGACGCTTTGGCAGCCCTTTTCCGGAAGGGTCTGTCTGATAATGTAAAGGATGTTATGGTGGGATTCCCTGTCCCCTCTGGTCTCAATGATTCTATGTCATTAGCGATTCAAATTGACAGACGTTTGCGTGAGCGGAGAAGTATGCGTGGAATGGTGTTGCCTTGTGAACCAGCTTCTGAACCCATGCAGTGTGATAGAGTGGTGTCTGGGGCACAGCGTCATGAGTTTCGAAAGCGCAATGGGTTATGTTTCTACTGTGGTGATGCCTCTCATGCTATTTCAGTCTGCCCTAAGTGGGGAAGACGTTTTGCACGCTCAGTTGTCTTGGGTAGTGTTCAGACTAAGTTTTTATTAACTGTCACTCTGATATGCTCTCTGTCCTCATTTTCTGCTCAGGCTTTCGTTGATTCTGGAGCAGCTATTAACCTGATGGATTATGATTTTGCTAAACGTTGTGGATTTCCCTTGATACCCCTACAGAAGTCTATTCCCCTACTGGGGATCGATTCTACCCCTTTGGCTGAGAATAAACCCCAGTTTTCTACTCAGGTGATAATGAGGGTTGAACCTGATCACCAGGAGTGCTGCAAATTTTTGGTTCTGTATAATCGGCATGACATTATCGTGCTGGGTTTTCCTTGGTTACAGTCTCATAATCCTGTTTTGGATTGGAAATCTGTGTCTGTAACCAGTTGGGGCTGCCAATGTGTTAATACCAACACTCCTGTTTTTTCTGCCTCCCCCCAGGCTCAGGATGTTCCTGACTTTTTGATTGATTTTTCTGATGTGTTTAGCGAAAGTAAATCTGCATCCATGCCTCCCCATAGGAGCTATGACTGCGCTATTGAATTAGTGCCGGTAGTAAATTCCCTAAAGGTCGCCTTTTTAACTTGTCTGTACCTGAACATGACGCTATGCGGTCTTATATCAAGGAATCATTGGAGAAGGGTCATATCAGACCATCCTCTTCACCCTTAGGTGCCGGTTTTTTCTTTGTGGCCAAAAAGGATGGTTCATTAAGGCCGTGTATTGATTATCGTCTCTTGAACAATATTACTGTGAAATATCAATACCCGTTACCCTTGATTTCTGACCTGTTTTCCAGGGTGAAAAACGCTACTTGGTTTACCAAGCTTGACCTCAGGGGGCTTATAACCTTATTCGCATTAAGCACGGGGATGAATGGAAGACGGCATTCAATACCCCTGAAGGGCATTTTGAGTACCTGGTGATGCCCATTGGGCTCACTAATGCTCCTTCCGTCTTCCAGTCCTTCATGAATGACATTTTCAGGGATTTTGTGGACAAATTTCTGATTGTTTATTTGGATGATATCTTGATTTTTTCTAATGACTGGGACTCTCATGTGAAACATGTTCGAACTGTATTCCAGATTTTGAGAGAGAATGCTCTGTATGTGAAGGGATCAAAGTGTCTTTTTGGCGTACAGAGGATCTCATTTCTGGGATTCATTTTGTCCCCATCTGTTATTGAAATGGACCCGGTCAAGGTTCAGGCCATCTGTGATTGGGTCCAACCTACTTCATTAAAGGCTCTTCAGAGATTTTTGGGTTTTGCCAATTTTTATCGTAAATTTATTGGTAATTTCTCGGTTATTGTTAAACCATTAACTGATTTGACCAGAAAGGGTTCTGATGTGGTGATTTGGCCTCCTGAGGCAGTCTCTGCATTTCAGGAACTTAAGCAGAGATTCACTTCTGCTCCTGTTCTACGGCAGCCTGATGTTTCTCTGCCATTTCAGGTGGAGGTTGATGCCTCTGAAATTGGGGCAGGTGCCGTTTTGTCCCAAAAAGATCCAGAGACCTCTAAAAGTAACCCTTGTGCCTTTTTCTCTCGAAAATTTTCTCCTACTGAACGTAATTATGACGTGGGTAATTGGGAGTTATTGGCCATGAAGTGGGCTTTTGAAGAGTGGAGACATTGGCTGGAGGGAGCCAAACATCAGGTGGTGGTCCTTACGGACCATAAGAATCTGGTCTATCTGGAATCTGCCAAGCGACTCAATCCTAGACAGGCCAGGTGGGCCTTGTTTTTCACACATTTTAATTTTGTGGTTTCCTTTCTTCCTGGCACTAAGAATGTTAAGGCGGATGCCCTCTCGAGGAGTTTCCTTGCGGACTCTCCTGAGTTATCTGATCCTTCTGTTATTTTGAAAGAGGGTGTAGTTCTTTCCGCCATCTCGCCCAATTTGAGACTTGCTCTGGAGGGGTGTCAGGAGGATAGGCCCGAGCGCTGCCCTGTTGGAAAATTGTTTGTCCCGGACCAGTGGAAAAAGAGTGTTATGTCTGAGATTCATTGTTCCGCATTGGCTGGGCATCCCGGAATTTTTGGTACCAGAGACTTGGTTAGTCGGTCCTTTTGGTGGCCTACCTTGTCTCGTGATGTCAGGGAATTTGTGCAGTCCTGCGGGACTTGCTCTCGCTCCAACCCTTGCTCTCGCTCTAGTGGTTTGTTGATGCCATTGCCTGTGCCCAAGAGACCATGGACCCATATCTCTATGGATTTCATTTCCGACCTTCCTGTTTCTCAGAGAATGACCACCATCTGGGTAATTTGTGATAGGTTTTCCAAAATGATACATCTTGTGCCATTACCTAAGTTGCCTTCCTCCTCTGAATTGGTGCCGTTGTTCCTTCAGCACGTGGTTTGTTTACACGGCATTCCTGAGAACATTGTGTCTGACAGAGGAGTCCAGTTTGTTTCCAGATTTTGGAGGACTTTTTGTTCTAAACTGGGTGTTCAATTGTCTTTCTCCTCGGCATTTCATCCTCAGACCAATGGTCAAACTGAGAGAACAAACCAGACATTGGAGACTTATCTAAGATGCTTTGTGTCTGCTGATCAGGATGACTGGGTCTCTTTTTTGCCTTTGGCTGAGTTTGCTCTTAATAATAGGGCTAGCTCTGCCACTTTGATGTCTCCATTTTTTTGTAATTCTGGGTTTCACCCTCGATTTTCTTCAGGACAGACGGAGGCTTCTGTCTGTCCAGGTGTTGACTCTGTTGCGGAGCGTATGCAACAGATTTGGGGCCAGGTAGTGGAGAGGTTGTCCCTCTCTCAGGAGAGGGCCCAGCGGTTTGCTAACCGGCATAGGACTGATGGTCCTCGGTTTAAAGTGGGGGACTTGGTCTGGTTGTCCTCAAAGAATATTCCTATGACAGTAGCATCTCCTAAATTTAAGCCTAGGTTCATTGGACCTTATAAGATCATGGAGATTATTAATCCTGTTTCTTTTCGTTTGCTTCTTCCAGGGACATTTAAGATCCATAACGTGTTCCACAAGTCCTTGTTGAAGAGGTTTGTTGAGCCAGTGGTTCCTGCTGCTGTGCCTCCTGACCCTGTTTTGGTTGAGGGCAATCTGGAGTATGTGGTTGAGAAAATATTAGATTCTCGTTTTTCTAGACGGAAACTCCAGTATTTGGTTAAATGGAGAGGTTATGGTCAGGAAGACAATTCTTGGGTGTTTGCTTCGGACATCCATGCTAGGAGACTTATCCGTGCGTATCATAGAACTCATCCTGACCGACCTGGTTGCTCAAATGAGGGTTCGGTGACCCCTCCTCAAGGGGGGGGTACTGTTGTGAAAGGGTTTGAGATGAGTTCTGAGCAGAGGCTCCCTCTGGTGGTTACAAGCGGTGCTAGTCTGTCCAGTGAAGATTGTGAGGACTGGGAATCAGGTGTTACTGATTGGTCTTATATAAGGGAGTCACCTTCCCATCAGGGTTGCCGGTGATCAATTGTTCTGGTCTGGATCCTTTATTCCAGTTTCCCTTGTAGCCTGCTGTGTCGTGTCTGCATCTCCTGCTAACAGACATTTTCTTCTTTTGTGTTTGTGCTATATTTTTGCATTTTGTCCTGCACTTCTGTGGGGGCCTTCAGGGTCCCCTCCGGGGCTTCTGCCCTCTCAGTTTTGTTCAGCCACTGATGTTTGTACTTTTGCTTTTTCCAGTTTTTTCAGTGGCTGCTGTTTTGATTTTGTTACACCAGAGAACTAATTTAGGTGGTAGAGGTCGTGTGATCTCAGGTGTTTTTGAAATTAGTAGAGTTGGTGCCTTTCAGGGTTTTCTGGGATTGCAGTAAGTACCCTTCCTATCCTTTTCTATTTAGGTAGTTTGGACCCCAGCGTTTGCTCATACTATTTTCTTTCTGTGTCAGTATTTCATCTTGTCTAACCGCCATTACATGTTTGGGGGCTTTCTATTATCTTTGGGGTTCTGCTCCGGGGCAGATAGCTTTCCTATTTCTATCTTTAGGTGTGGTTAGTTTCTCAGGCTGTGACGAGGCGTCTAGGACCAACGTAGGAACGCTCCACGGCTGCCTCTAGTTGTGGTGGTTAGTCAGGGTACTGCAATCTCATAGATTCCAACTGCTCTGGTGTATTGCCTTTTTTACCTGCACTCCTCAGCTACCGAAACATAACACAGGACCTTACTCAGCTCCGTCAAGAACCCTCCACGGACTCTGTATATACCTGTTATCCTTTTGGTCCCTCTGGGACAGCTGCCACGTGTCCGGGGTCTAACTGGAGGTAGCACCTGTGTCCTCCGGGTATTCCATTCTGGTCCTGTTCGAGGGGCCTTACTACAGGTACCCGGGGCTCATTAGTCACGCCCCCTTCGGAGCCCCCCGGACCACGGTCTCGAGGTTCCACATTAAAAAATAAAGACGAATGTGAACTTCACCATCTCTGCCTCCGCTTCCATTCGTTACAGATTGCTCCGGCCATGGAACCCGCTGGATCCCAGAGACCTCCGACCACGGATCTGTGCCAGGAGGTGGCCCGTTTGGGAGTTCAACAGGACAAGATCACGACTTATCTACGCAGCTTGTCTACCCGCATGGATTCCTTGGGGTCCTCGTCTGCACCTGACTCTTCTATCAATACTCAGGTACCAGTTCCCATGGCAAGTAAAGGTCCCCGCCTGGCGGCTCCTACCCGTTTCCAGGGTGATCCTACTCAGTGTCGGGGTTTTCTCAATCAGTGCACTCTACACTTCGAAATCTTGGGGCATATGTTTGCTTCTGACCGAGCCAAGGTGGGCTTCATCATGTCACACCTGGGAGGAGAGGCCCTCGCCTGGCTAAACCCGCTATGGGAGAGAGGGGATCCGCTGGTTAATGATCTTCAATCTTTCCTAGAGGCTTTTCGCAGGACCTTCGATGAACCTGGTCGCACCACTTCGACTGCTTCTGCTTTGCTTCGCCTGCACCAAGGTACTCTCACGGTAGCTCAGTATGCTGTTAAATTCCGCACCCTCTCGTCTGAATTGTCGTGGAACAATGAGGCCCTGGTTGCTAACTTCTGGGAAGGCCTATCCGGAAGAATCAAGGATGAGCTGGCGGGACGGGACAGACCTACCCTCTTGGAAGAGCTAATATCCTTGGCAACCCGAATTGACCTGCGTTTTCAGGAGCGTTCCATGGAGATCAAGCGGGACAAAAGGTCCTATCACCTGGACTCTAGTTTGTTCAAAACAGGTACCTCGCCTTCCTCCTCTGAGGCCATGGAGGTAGACCATGTAAGTTTGGCCACCCGCCGCCGGGAGGCACGTCGCAAGGAGGGAAGTTGTTACTACTGCGGTAGTTCTGAACATTTGATCCATTTCTGTCCTAAAAAGTCGGGAAACTCCAGTGCCTAGGTTCAGTAGGAGGGGCCAACCTAGGTAGAGAACAGTCCTCTCCCTCTTTACACATCTCAGTCTCCATGTCCTATGGAGCAATAAAATTCTCCGAACATTGTTTACTGGATTCTGGAGCTGCAGGGAACTTCATCCAGCAGGCGGTTGTGGATCATTACCGCTTACCAGTCCAGTGTCTTCCTGATCCGTTGCAGGTGACCGCCGTGGATGGCAAACCACTGACTGAGCCCGTCCAGTTTCAAACCGAGTTGGTGGAACTCCGGGTAGGTCTAATGCATGCTGAACGAATGCGATTTTATGTATATCCCGGTTTGTCCCATCCCATGCTTTTAGGTTTACCTTGGCTCCAGATGCATGAACCAGTCCTTAATTGGAAAACTGGAGAAGTTCTGCGTTGGGGAGATACCTGCATGAATCGTTGCTTAACCCGGATTCAACCTGTTTCGCCTCCAGTCCAGCCTGATACCCTGCCAGGGTTGCCTTCCGCCTATTGGTCCTTCTCTGACATCTTTGGGAAAAAGGAGGCTGAGAGACTACCTCCACACAGGTCGTATGACTGTCAGATAGAGCTTCTTCCTGGAGTATCTCCTCCTCGCGGGAGAGTTTATCCCCTTTCACAGGCAGAGACTCAGGCTATGTCGGACTACATCCAAGAGAATCTGGCTAGAGGATTTATCCGAAAGTCATCGTCACCGGCAGGAGCTGGATTCTTCTTTGTGAAGAAGAAGGCTGGATCCTTGCGGTCCTGTATCGACTATCGGGGTCTAAATCAGATCAAGGTAAAAAACAGGTATCCATTACCTCTTATTTCAGAGCTGTTTGATCGTCTCCGAGGGGCCAAGATCTTCACCAAATTGGATCTCAGAGGGGCCTACAACCTGATCCGAGTCAGAGAGGGAGACGAATGGAAAACAGCCTTCAACACCCGTGACGGCCACTATGAATACCTGGTAATGCCATTTGGCCTAAACAATGCACCTGCGGTCTTTCAGGAATTTGTTAATGACATTTTCAGGGACTTGCTCTATACTTGTGTCGTGGTCTACCTGGACGATATTTGATTTTCTCTGCAGACTTGGCGTCACACCGGAGGCAAGTACGCCTGGTCTTACAAAGACTGAGAGAGAACAGGCTATATGCCAAATATGAGAAATGCCTCTTTGAGCAGTCTTCCTTGCCTTTCCTTGGGTACATTGTATCTTCCACAGGATTAAAGATGGATCCGGAGAAGTTATCTGCAGTTCTCAACTGGCCTCGTCCGTCTGGGCTAAAAGCCATACAACGGTTCCTAGGGTTTGCCAATTACTACCGGCAATTCATTCCACACTTTTCCACCCGAGTGGCTCCTATCACAGCCTTAACCTGGAAAGGTGTAAACTCTAAGGAATGGTCCTCCGAGGCAGAAGAGGCCTTTGTTTCTCTCAAAAAAGCCTTCGCTTCCGCACCCGTTCTCCATCGTCCTAATTCAAATGAGCAATTTTTTCTTGAGGTTGACGCTTCTTCCATAGGTGCAGGAGCAGTTCTCACCCAGAAGTCGTCTACCGGGCGGATGATCTCGTGTGGTTTTTTTCCCAAGGTTTTTTCTCCTGCAGAAAGGAACTACTCTGTCGGTGATCGCGAACTGTTGGCCATCAAATTGGCTCTGCAAGAATGGAGACATCTTCTTGAGGGAGCTCATCACCAGATAATCATATTCACCGACCATAAAAACCTTGCCTATCTCCAATCTGCTTTAAGACTGAATCCCCGTCAGGCCCGTTGGGCATTATTTTTTGCCCGTTTCAATTTTGTACTTCATTTCCGTCCAGCTGACAAGAACATCAAGGCAAACGCACTCTCTAGAGCCTTTTTGCCTCCTGAACTGGAGGAAGAACCTCAGCACATTATTGAACCTTCTAAGTTAGTCTCTGTTGCCTCCACTGATCTGGCCCGGCTTCCTCCACGGAAGACTCTCGTGTCCGCTTCTGATCGTAGTCGTGTTCTGCGCTGGGGTCATTCTTCTAAGTTGGCTGGCCATGCTGGTCAGAAAAAGACGCAGCAACTCATCTCCCGTTATTACTGGTGGCCTACCATGGGCAAGGATATCCAGGAGTTCGTCGCAGCCTGTCCTTCATGTGCCCGTAACAAAAATGTTAAACATCTACCAGCCGTCAGGCTTCTGCCTCTTCCGATTCCGTCCGCTCCCTGGCAGCACATCGCGATGGATTTCATCACGGATCTTCCCATTTCTTCTGGCTGCTCAGTGGTATGGGTTGTGGTGGACCGCTTCTCTAAAGTGGCCCACTTCGTTCCGCTATCTGGTCTCCCGTCTGCTCCAGAACTGGCCGCTCACTTCATTCAGCACATCTTCCGTCTACATGGATTTCCTCTCCACATCGTGTCCGACAGGGGCGTCCAGTTCACCTCTAAGTTCTGGAGAGGACTCTGTAAAATGGTAAAAATTGAACTAGATTTTTCTTCTGCATACCATCCCCAGTCTAATGGGCAAGTGGAGAGGATCAATCAAATCCTGGCTGGATACCTGCGTCACTTCATCAACGCTCATCATAATGACTGGGTAGAATTACTGCCCTGGGCGGAATTCTCCTACAACAACCAAGTAAGTGAATCTTCTGGAAAGTCTCCTTTTCAGATTGTGTTTGGACTCCAACCCGGAATTCCTCTTCCTATCTCTGGATTGTCTGATGTTCCGGCAGTCGATACCTTGTCTAAGAATTTCTCGAACATTTGGAGAGAAACCAGGTCTGCTTTGGAGAAAGCCTCTCAACGTATGAAAACGCATGCGGACAAAAGACGTTTGGAGGCTCCCGTCTTTCATCCAGGAGACAAGGTATGGCTCTCCTCCAAGTACATCCGTTTGAAGTTACCATCGTACAAATTGGGTCCCCGTTTCATTGGTCCCTTTGAAGTCTTGAGACAAATCAACCCGGTCTCTTACAAACTGAAATTGCCTAATTCTCTACGTGTACCTAACTCCTTTCATGTTTCCCTCCTCAAACCAGTAGTGTTGAGCTCCTTCTTTAAGGATCCTGGTACCACTCCAGATCCGGTTTCTGAGGATGATGTTTTTGAGGTAAAACATATCTTGGCCTCTAAGAAAGTAAGAGGTAGGATCTATTACCTGGTGGACTGGAAGGGTTTTGGTCCTGAGGAGAGGTCTTGGGAGCCTAAAGAGAACATCTAGGCTCCTCTTCTTCTTAAAAGATTTCACGCAGGCTTGAAAAAGAGGGGGAGTAAAGAGGGGGATACTGTTACACTCGGTCCCCGCGCTGGCTCTGCACTCCGTCCTGGTCACTCACCTGTTCCTCTAGCTGTCCCTCTGCAGCAGTCTGCGCGCAGGCTGAGGTCTCCTGTCCCATCTGCTCCTCAGCGTCCTGTGTCCTCCTCCACTTCCTGGCACGCTGCTAGCAGGCCTCCAGATAGATTGCTTAGGACGCGAGGCCGCGCCCACCGTCTCTCTTAAAGGGGCAGCGTGCATTTTTTGAAATAGCTAATTAACCAATGGCAGCGCACTCAGTACTATATCTGGTCACTCCACCATAAGGGGAGTGCCGGAGCAACGTGTTCTATCATTGCTACATCCGGTTCTATTCCTGATCTGTCTGCGCTGCGTCTGCAGTCTCTGTGCTTCGCTTATACTATTTGTCTCCTCAGATCATTGCTAACCCATATCTGGCTAACCTGGACAATCTCGGTTATTACTGGCGCAAGTGTCATCCCGTTCCGCCATCAGCCATCTGTACCCGTGGACTGTGACAAGATCACTGAAGCCAGCCTGCCACCATCCATTCTGGACCAGGACTTTACTCAGCTCCGTCAAGAACCCTCCACGGACTCTGTATATACCTGTTATCCTTTTGGTCCCTCTGGGACAGCTGCCACGTGTCCGGGGTCTAACTGGAGGTAGCACCTGTGTCCTCCGGGTATTCTATTCTGGTCCTGTTCGAGGGGCCTTACTACGGGTACCCAGGGCTCATTAGTCACGCCCCCTTCGGAGCCCCCCGGACCGCGGTCTCGAGGTTCCACATTAAAAAATAAAGACGAATGTGAACTTCACCATCTCTGCCTCCGCTTCCATTCGTTACAGTTATATGCCCCTCTCATGATGAGTTTGTAAAATCATTTGTCTCCAGATAGTTGGTTACACAGGTCAGGTATAAGGGGTGAAGGATTGGGATTGTGCACCGTGATTTTATTAATCTCTCTAATGTCCAAGCACGGACGCAGCCCTCCATCATTTTAATACTAAAAAAAAACCCACAGCGACTGGAGAGGTGGATGGTCGTATATGAGCCTTAGCCGGACTCTAGAAGGGGTTAAATCAGGAGTCTCAAACGCAATTTACCTGGGGGCCGCTGGAGGTAGAATCTGGGTCAGGCTGGGCCGCATCAGGTTTTCCAAAGCTCTTACAAAAACATTCCAATGTTATCAAATGTCCCAATGGGGACAGTGTTGATGATGTATGTATAGTGCTGTGGAATTAATAGCACAATATCAATGAATAAATATTATTCTTAATATTATGTTACACAATACCAGGATCTGAGGATTTTCTGTTTCGAGGTCAATGTTGCTACCTGGCTCGCTGTCTTCCTCTTTTGACACTGCAGTGTGGTGGACAAGTAAACATTAACTGGTTAACAGCAAGAAGTCATTCCCCCAGCGCTCATTCTCCCCAGAGCTCATTCTCCCCCAGCACTCATTCTCCCCCATTGCTTTTTCCCCATCACCCCATCGTTGCTTTTCCCATCACTCCCATAATTGCTTTTTCCCCATCATTGCTTTTCCCCCATCACTCCCATCATTGCTTTTTCCCCATCACTGCTTTTCCCCTTCACTCCCATTATTGCTTTTTCCCCATCACTCCCATCATTGCTTTTTTCCCCATCATTGCTTTTTCCTCCATCACTCCCATCATTGCTTTTTCCCCATCATTCCCATCATTGCTTTCCCACCATTACTGCTTTTCCCCCATCACTTCCATCATTGCTTTTGCCCATCACTCCCATCATTGTTTTTCCCCATTGATTTTCCCCATTACTCTCATCATTGTTTTTCCCCATCACTGTTTTTCCACATTGCTTTTCCCCATTACTCCCATCATTGCTTTTCCCCATCACTGTTTTTCCACATTGCTTTTCCCCATCACTGCTTTTTCCCCATCACTCTCCTACACACACACACACCACCTCTCACCTGTCCGCAGCATCACCGGTGCCCGCGCTTCCTCGCTCTGACAGTGCAGGCCGCTGAATGATGACGTCATCCAGCGGCGCTGCTCTCTGTGTCAGAGACAGGAAGCACGGGCGGCGGCAGCAGCAGGAGATGAGGTGAGTATGCCCGGCGCCCGCGCTGACATCTTCCTGTGGTACCGCTCATTAAGCTTATGAATATGGGCGCCACGCCTATGAGAGGAGTGGCGTCCTTATTCATGACCTTAATGAGCGGTACTACGAGTGACTGGGATTTCACATGCGGTGTTTCTCGCATGTGTGATCCCAGCTGAGGGCCGCAAAGTATGGTACAGGGCCCATGAGGTGGGGCAGCAAACTAGTGTCCCGAGGGCCGCGAGTTTGAGACCTCTGGGTTAAATAAAGGAGATTTCGGCATTTTAGCTCGTGGTATGGAGTCGATAGCACAATCAGATGCCGCCATATAGTAGCCGTCCGGTCACTGGTGATAATTCCCTCATGTGTGGGGTCTATTTGTCTCCAGAGAAATCACACTTTACATTCCACACATAACACTGTGGAGAAAAGGCAGCGCGGGGGAATTGTGCCAGTTTAGTGAGGGGAAATAATGGCGGAAATGCCCTATGCCAGGCCCTTCATTGGCTTCCTATTGCCCAGAGGCACCAGTTCAAAACCCTAACCATGACATACAAAGCCATCCACAACCTCTCTCCTCCATACATCTGTGACATGGTCTCCCGCTATCTACCTACACGCAACCTTCGATCCTCTCAAGATCTCCTTCTCGACTCCCCCCTCATCTCTTCTTCCCACAACCGGATACAAGACTTCTCCCGGGCTGCCCCCATACTCTGGAACTCCCTGCCGCAAAACATCAGACTTTCATCAACAACGGAGACCTTCAAGAAGAACCTCAAGACCCACCTGTTCCGACAAGCCTACAGCCTACAATGATCCTCAGTCTACTGAACCATCGCACGACCAGCTCTACCCTTTCCTAGTGTATCCTCACCCATCCCTGTAGACTGTGAGCCCTCGCGGGCAGGGTCCTCTCTCCTTCTGTACTTGTGTGTCCCTTGTCTAGCACACGTTTATTGTACCTGTCTATATTTTCCCTTTTCATATGTAAAGCGCCATGGAATAAATGGCACTATATAAATGTATAATAATAATAACGTGTCTGCAAATGGAGATTCTGATTTGGCTTTTATCCTAAGTCATATTACAAGACTCGTTAAAGGGTTGATTGTGACTTGTAGGATCGCTACTTCCAATAGGTGGCGCTATAGAGTACAAGTCCTCTTTGTTTGAAGAGGCAATTTGCATATTAAAATTTCCCAGAGGAGCATTGCACGGCGAATAAGCCTCCTTACCTCGACACGCCAGAGCTGGTATGTCACTCTCCACAAGGAGAAACCTTAACCCCCAGACCCCAGTCCAGAGCCTCTCATCTAGCCAAATCAGATCTCTCCTACTTTGCACTGACGAGGACCAACAGTCCGAAACACCGTGTCTGCAAATGGAGATTCTGATTTGGCTTTTATCCTAAGTCACATTACAAGACTCGTTAAAGGGTTGATTGTGACTTGTAGGATCGCTACTTCCAATAGGTGGCGCTATAGAGTACAAGTCCTCTTTGTTTGAAGAGGCAATTTGCATATTAATAATAATAATGTCACTGACTGAGGAGAAGTCTCCATGTAGCGTCTGCACTCCGGATATCATGTGACCTCTGACTCCTCCCCTCCTGTGACCTCATCACAGGTCCTGTGCGCACAGAGCAGCCATATATGTGGAGTGCGGCTCTGCGGGTGGAGGTAGGTGCTGGAGGCTCCATTATTCTCTATGTGGAGTGCGGCTCTGCAGGTGGAGGTAGGTGCTGGAGGCTCCATTATTCTCTATGTGGAGTGCGGCTCTGCGGGTGGAGGTCGGTGCTGGAGGCTCCATTATTCTCTATGTGGAGTGCGGCTCTGCGGGTAGAGGTTGGTGCTGGAGGCTCCATTATTCTCTATGTGGAGTGCTGCTCTGTGGGTGGAGGTAGGTGCTGGAGGCTCCATTATTCTCTATGTGGAGTGCGGCTCTGTGGGTGGAGGTAGGTGCTGGAGGCTCCATTATTCTCTATGTGGAGTGCTGCTCTGCGGGTGGAGGTAGGTGCTGGAGGCTCCATTATTCTCTATGTGGAGTGCGGCTCTGCAGGTGGAGGTAGGTGCTGGAGGCTCCATTATTCTCTATCTGGAGTGCGGCTCTGCGGGTGGAGGTAGGTGCTGGAGGCTCCATTATTCTCTATGTGGAGTGCGGCTTTGCGGGTGGAGGTCGGTGCTGGAGGCTCCATTATTCTCTATGTGGAGTGCGGCTCTGCGGGTGGAGGTAGGTGCTGGAGGCTCCATTATTCTCTATCTGGAGTGCGGCTCTGCGGGTGGAGGTAGGTGCTGGAGGCTCCATTATTCTCTATGTGGAGTGCGGCTTTGCGGGTGGAGGTCGGTGCTGGAGGCTCCATTATTCTCTATGTGGAGTGCGGCTCTGCGGGTGGAGGTAGGTGCTGGAGGCTCCATTATTCTCTATGTGGAGTGCGGCTCTGTGGGTGGAGGTAGGTGCTGGAGGTTCCATTATTCTCTATGTGGAGTGTGGCTCTGCGGGTGGAGGTAGGTGCTGGAGGCTCCATTATTCTCTATGTGGAGTGCGGCTCTGCGGGTGGAGGTCGGTGCTGGAGGCTCCATTATTCTCTATGTGGAGTGCGGCTCTGCGGGTGGGGGTAGGTGCTGGAGGTTCCATTATTCTCTATGTGGAGTGTGGCTCTGCGGGTGGAGGTAGGTGCTGGAGGCTCCATTATTCTCTATGTGGAGTGCGGCTCTGCGGGTGGAGGTCGGTGCTGGAGGCTCCATTATTCTCTATGTGGAGTGCGGCTCTGCGGGTGGAGGTAGGTGCTGGAGATTCGCCATTACTGAGCGCGGGGACATTAACCTCTTCAGCACGGAGACTCTTTTGGGGTTTTTGTTGCCTCTTTATAAGAATCATTACGTTTCTGTGGTGTTTCCTGTAATAGATACATACGACCCAACTATGGGAGACAGGAAGGGAGGAGACGGATTGTTCTCTCTTCTCACAGTACCGAAGTATAATGTTTCCACAGGGCCGCCATCCCCCTACATAGTAAAATGTTCCTACAACAGCAGGTTCCCATACACACAGTATAATGTCCCCACAGGACTGTCTTCCCCCCACTTTCTAAGGTTCCCACAGTACTGCCCCTACATGCAAATATGGTACCATGCACCCCACCGACAACCTCGCAGCTAATTAAGAAATACTCACTAAGGCTACTTTCACACATCAGTTTCTTGACGTCAGGCGCGATCCGGCGTGTTTTTAAAAAAACGGATCCGGTACCGGATGCGTTTTTTTGGCATTGACTTTCAATAGCGCCGGATCGCGCCTGATGTCACTGTGTTGCATCCGTTTTTGTCCGGATCCGGCGGAAATGTACATTCCGGCGGCCGGACAAGACGGTGACTGCAACATTTTTTTTTTTTTCCGGAGCCGCCTGATAGTGCCTGGATCGGCCCATCAGGCGTCCAGAAACAATGAAAGTCTATGGAACCGGACTAGTCTTTTGTGAAATCCGTCAAAAGACTGATCCAGATTCTGGAAACCAAGGTCTCTCTTTCTCTTTCTCTCTCTCTCTTTCTGTTTCTCTCTCCTCGGTCCGGACATACGTACCTGCATTTTCCAGATAGAAAATTTCTTTTTCCGGGTTGAAAAGGTCAGGTCGGATCCGGCAAGAAAACTGATCAATTCCATCATTTTTTTTCAAAATCAGCGCCGGATCCGTCCTATCAGGTATACAACGGATTATACCTGACACAAAAAAACTGATGTGTGAAAGTAGCCTTAGCCTCATTCTTGGTGCAGATACTAATGAACCCAGGAACTATGAGATATTTACCATACGATAGTTGGATAGGCAGGAGTGTACCATCCATAAAGGGAGCCCACTCGGTCACCATGATGCCGATGAATTGATAGGGCTCGTGGGGTTTGGTATTGGTAACCCTCTCCTTTCGATCATAACAATTTCAGAGATATCCACATTCCCATGATGGTGAATAGTGACTCAGGGAGTCAAAATTTCCTGATTCAGCCTTCACCTGTGAGTCTGAGACTCCGTGCACTGCAGGCACAATGACGTCACTACATCACACCTGTAGTATGGAACCTCTACTCAACACTGCACAGACTGGAGCATTGCACCTCAGGAGCCAGGTTGGGTGAGCTGTTGGGACTCACATACTGGCTGTAGGGGCCATTATACTGAGCAAGGGGTTGTGGTGGACTGTAAATGTCTCCATACTGACTGGGGGTCCTTATTTTCGGTAGCAGGTTGTGGTGGCCATAATACTGTGTGAGATGCTGTGGGGGCCATCATACTGTGTGAGAGACCTCATTTTGAGCTACATGGGCACACTGGAGAACAAATTCCCTGAGATGAGTCAGATAGGGATAAATAAGTAAGAAATTCATACTTTTGGTCTATCTGATTACAGACTTGAATTGATATGGTGTTGTGTGCCAGGAGGGAGACATCAGTACGTTCTGAAGGAAAGCAAAGATATAATGGCAGTGAGAATCTGTATTGCAGGCAGGGAGCATAGCAGAAACAAAGAGTAGGGTGAGGTTCTTAGCCCAGGTTTGCTGGACTATTTGGCTTATAACAAAAGTTATGTACCGCCACATGTAACCGGAAAGTTCCTGATTCTGCATAATGCAGAAGAAGCATTCATAAAGTGTTGTGCCTGCTATCTGATGTACAGTGGGTATGGAAAGTATTCAGACCCCTTTACATTTTTCACCTTCCAACAAGACAATAACTCTAAGCACACAGCTAAAATAACAAAGGAGTGGCTTCAGAACAACTGTGTCCATTCTTGACTGGCCTAGCGAGAGCTCTGACCTAAACCCAATTGAGCATCTCTGGAGAAACCTGAAAATTGCTGTCCACCAATGTTCACCATCCAACCTGACGGAACTGGAGAGGATCTGCAAGGAAGAATGGCAGAGGATCCCCAAATCCAGGTGTGAAAAACTTGTTGCATCATTCCCAAGAAGACTCATGGCTGCACTAGCTCAAAAGGTGCTTCTACTCAATACTAAGCAAAGGGTCTGAATACTTATGACCATGTGATATTTCAGTTTTTATTTTTTAATAAATTTGCTAAAATTTCTACATTTCTTTTTTTTCAGTCAAGATGGGGTGCAGAGTGTACATTAGTGAGAAAAAAATGAACTTTTTTGAATTTATCAAATGGCTGCAACGAAACTAAGAGTGAAAAATTTAAAGGGGACTGAATACTTTCTATACCCACTGTATGTTCTTCTCATCAAGTTCTTGTTAAGTTAAGGAAAAAGGAAAGTTTATTTTTGAACTTTTGGTATCCCTCATTCATCTCTATACCATCTGGGCCGGGCCTGCCAAGTACAAGAGCAGCATGCGATCTGCAGAGTCGGGAGATATATGACTCCGGCAAATATGAATATATAGGTATATATATTTTGTGAGGCAGAGAGGGGGATCATATGCGGGGGTCGATATGTATCCCCCAGGATGCGGACGGAGTCCTATTAGACCCGCTGGAGTGCCTTGTGGTCACAGCAGGACGCCTGTGAGTCACAAAACAAAAGTAAGCATGGACCTGGTCAAGATATTTGGCCAAGGCAATGTTCAGGAAAACCCATTATGGGCTTTTATTTTTTAACTGGACTACAGGAAAGTAGACGAACGGTCTGTTTCCTCTAGGCTGGGTCATGCAAGTGGCCCATGGCCACAGATTCCAGGTTAAAACTCCTGCAGCAAGGATTTGGGTGTGTTAGTTTGGAGTTTGTAACTTGCGGAGGAGTCGGCTCTGCTGAAGCTCAGCCTGTGTGAGCTAACACAGAGCCAGGAGAATTAACTTCTGGCACTCTGCAGAGTGATACGGGTTGTGTCGTCACCTGCGGCAACCAGACTTCTACAGACTGTTTTGTTTCCCGGCTGCGATCCTGAGGATGCCGTAGCTGTACGCTGTGTGAGCGTGGACATTAAAACACATTTGCTGTGAACTTTTCCTGTGGTCACTGTCTATCACACTGAACCAACCCCGCTGCACTACAGTTGGTTGGAGAATGCGGGCAGTGTGAATTGAGGGATACCCCAACGCCAGCTGTACATCTGTCATTAGGCCTGCCACACTACAACCCAGACCTGCGGACAAAATGGAGGAAATCCTGAGGCAGCTGGTCCTCATGCAGCAACAACAGCAACAGACCAATAACTTGTTGCTGCAGCAAATAGTATCCCTGCGTGGGGCACCTCCAGCACCGACCCCGGAATGTCGAGAGGCCCGAGACAAGGTCCGCTCCACTTTGAGGAAACTGAGTCCCGAAGACGACGTGGAAACTTTCCTCACCATCTATGAGCGCACGGCAGAACCTGCCAACATCCCAGTGGCCCGAAGTGGTGGCTTCTTTCTTAAGGGGTGATGCGCTAAAGGCCTACTTTGTCCTCAGTTGGGAGGGCACCAGGACTACGCCAAGCTAAAAGGTGAGATCCTTGCCTGACTGGGGGTTAACACCTATGTGAGAGCCCAACGGGTGTTTTCATGGACTTTTGTGTAAGCACAGCCTGCCCGGTCTCAGGTTTATGGCTTACTGCAGCTTGTGAAAAGGTGGCTCCAACCTGAGACTTTGACTCTGGTCCAGATGGTGGAGAGGGTGGTGGTCAACCGGCTGGTGAGAGCTCTGCCAGCAGCCATACAGTGTTGGGTGAGGCAACGGGTCCCGGGCACTCTGGACCAGGTGGTGGGACTGAATGAGCGCTACACTGCCACTCAGGACTTTATACGGGACACGGCTCCATTACGTCTGTCGCATCAGGCCCCACCAACCCAGGAGCTTAGGAAAAATGCACGTCCCTTTACTGGGGCCAATCAGGACCGAGCCTGTACCAAAGGGGGAACCTGAAAAGAGAGTGACAGCAGACTCGTGTCCCCTAAGTTGGCCCCAAGGTCCTGTCGCGCCGCAGCTATCAAGTGTTGGCGGTGCCAGGGCCCTGGACATGTGGCTGACAACTGCCCCTGACAGGTGAACACATGGACTGCGGGTATACTCACTGTGTGTCTATGTGTCACGGGTGTGTCGCTACGAAGATCGTCGCGATTGCACACCCTGACTTCTCACAGCTGAGTTTCTGGTGCTGGGTGTTTTTCGGCAGTGAGGGAGTTAATTCTCGCAAAGCCAGCCTCGCCCAGCTGCAATTAATGTTGCTGTAATTGGATTCCTTCAAATACCTGCCAGTCTGCTAGGGAAATGTCGGTGAAAGCATTCATGCAGACCAGCAGAGCGGATCGTGGTGTTGTGAAGTCTGAATTGAAGAGTACCTGGTGTGGTCTTTTCTCCCCTCCTCGCTTTATCATTTATCTCCGTACCCGTTGGTGTTCCCTCTGTTTTTTGTGGTGAGAGTTTGGTATGCAAGGTGGATTTTAGTTTACCCCTTGTACTGTCTTGTTCGTCTATTACTGTGTCTAGGCATATACCTTCCAGTCCTCGGTGTTGTGATCAAGGTCCTTCTCAGGACTAGATCACTGAGGTTCAGGGATCCTCAGGAGGTAGGGATTACGCTGGCGGCCTGGACCTCTGTACCATCAACAGTACCTCCAGGTAGAGGGATTAGTCAGGACCCCAGCTTAGTGTCAGCATAGACCCCGGACCTCATGTATGCAGTAACAGCGTGACATTATGTATGCTCAGCCAGTCTGCACTACCACTGTAGGCACTGCTAGTACCAAACCCCAGCTGTGCAAGGTACTCGTTAACGGGTACCAAACAGATGCTCTCTTGTGCTCGGGGAGCCTAATGACTCTGGTACATGGGTCCCTTGTTACTGGAGACTACCCCAATGGACGAAAGGTGGGGGTGGTATGCATACATGGGGAACTCCGAGAGTACCAGAGCACGGAGGTTACGTTTTTCACCCCGTGTGGAGAGATAAGACATGTAGTGGGAGTATTAAAAACTCCTCTGTATGGGACTGTATTGGGAAGAGACATTCTCCTGTTCTGGTCCCTGTGGGAGACCAGGGTTAACCCTCCCAAGGTATATGATATTCCAGGCGGTGAACCCATAGATACCGAGTCAGGGATACCTGTCGTAGGGGTTGCCGACATAGGGATAGACTGTAACCCCGATAGCTTTCTCCTAGATGTATTAGGAGACCCCACCGATCCCTGAGCTGGAAGTGTCCCCTAGCAAGTTTGGGACAGCTCAGCTCCAGGATCCCACCCTTGCTCGGGTGCGGAAAAGTTTTTTTTCCACATAGTTGTCAACCAAGACCTATTGTATATGGTTAAAAAAATCCAGGGTGAAGTGGTGCCTCAAAACTACAGTCGCGCGGTGCTCGAAATGGCTCACACCCACATGCTGGGAGGGCACATAGGGGCCTAAAAGATGCAGGAATGCATACCGCAGTGTTTTTTTTTTGGCCTGGGGTCTACATCGAGGTCCAGAGGTACTGTTGTAACGAGGGCGACCGGGGTGGTAGTCCTGACCGAGTTCACCCACAAAACAGAGTCCATGAACACTCTAGCCCCTTGTACATAAGACACAGTATGGATACAATTTCCCTCACGGGTTACCTCTTCTTCCCAGCTACTGCGGTCCATGTAATCACAATCCAGGGTCACAGGAGTAATCCAACAGGGATAACTTTTATTTTTCGTTGTAAGATGAACGAGGTAGAATGAGGTAATTGAAGACGATACAATAGAAACTTCCTGCTCTTTCCCTACTTTTATTTGCGGCCGTCCCAGTATCAGCCACAACAGCATCCACAGTCCACAATCAGAGGTAGTAACGATTGATTTGCCAGAATCTGGATGCTTATAATACCTTCGGCGGGGCACTCGCACAGTCCTGTGCCCACCTCACAGTCCGTGGATCCTGAGACAACAGAATCTGTCCCCTCCTGGGGTCTGGCAATGTCCCGGTCGTGGTCACATGTCCCCTCTTGGCAGCCATGCCCGGGGTACTGCTGCAGCAGCAGCTTCCTGCCGCCTTTTTCTGACTGCTATCTCAGTCCACAAAATTAACTCTTCACTATCGCTAAGCTGATACAATACACAGTTTAAAGGGAAACTTCACTCAGGAATAACTTACAAGTCCATACACATATACAAGGCATTACAAACACAGCACATTAATACATATAAGTGGTACATAACATTAACACAGACATTATTAAACGGGTACACCGTCCGGGTACCACAGTAAAGGCACAGGCCCAGCAGAAAGGAGAGAGGGAGCACAATGGGGTTCTCCGCCACTCCCTTATACCGTGACACGTGTAGGAAGTGCCAACTGACCTCACTCACCGCGAACCACCGGAGTCCATTGGTACCTCTGCCCATCATAGAGATACCTTTTGAGCAGATTGTGATGGATCTAGTGGGGCCGATAATAAAATCTGCCCGGGGCCACAACACATATTGGTGGTCATAGATTTTGCCACCCTGTACCCGGAGGCCATTCCGCTTCGGCACACATCAGCTAAACTTATCGCCCGGGAGTTATTTGCCATCTTCTGTCACCTTGGGCTACCAAAGAAGATCCTCACTGATCAGGGGACTCCTTTTATGTCCAAGGTGACAAAGCAACTGTGCAAGCTTCTAAAAAAAAACAGTTGCGCACGTCGGTGTATCACCCCCAGACGGGCTAGTGGAGCACTTCAACAAAATCCTCAAATTCATGTTGAAGAAAGTAGTCTCTAAGGATGGAAGGGATTGGGACATGTTGTTACCTTGCTTGATGTTCGTCATTCGGGAGGTACCGCAGGCTTCCACTGGATTTTCACCCTTTGAGCTACCGTATGGCAGGCATGCTAGGGTTCTGCTGGATGTAGCCAAAGAGACGTGGGAGCAGGAACCTACACCCTATAAGAGTGTCACTGAGCACGTGGTCAACATGCAGGACTGAATTGCAGCGGTCATACCTACAGTAAAGGAGCATTTTGTTTTATGCTTCCATGGGATTTTCACCCTTTGAGCTAACGTATGGCAGGCATCCTAGTGGTCTGCTGGATGTAGCCAGAGAGACGTGAGAGTAGGAACCTACACAATATAAGAGTGTCATTGAGCACGTGGCCAACATGCATGACTGAATTGCAGCGGTCATACCTACAGTAAAGGAGCATTTGTTGGATGCTCAGGCAGCGCAGACCCGAGTATATAACAAAAAGGCCACGGTCCGCTCCTGTAACGTGGGAGATCAGGTGTTGGTTTTGGTGCTCACTACTGAAAGCAAACTTATGGCCAAGTGGCAAGGGCGTATGAAGTTTGTAGGGCTGCCACTAGGTATTTCGGGGCCCTATGCTTGCAAAGTTTTCGGGGCCCCCTTGAAACTCCGCCCACGCTCCACCCAAGCCCTGCCTCCACCACTCGAACCTTCCACATTCCCACCACCCACTCTTGGAAAAACTCCACTTCTGCACCATGTCCCCCATCACACGTTAACAGTTCCCATCACCAAATCACAAACATAGCCAGCAGCTTTTGTTTTGGCCAAAAGATTTTTTAATCCACCACAACGATAAGGTACACTCCTCTGGCCGGGCTCTACTCTACTGTAACTTATTAAACATTTGTTAAAATATTCAATACAATTTTACGTATATTTTTATTTATTTTTCAATTTTTAAAACGACCAATAATATCACGTGCAAAGAATAAATACCACCACACCACAACCAGATTACATATTACCACCACAGTGACTGAATAATACCAGATACAGAGAATAAATACTGCCACACCATGACTAGGCAATATTTATCCACCACATGGAGACCAATAACACCACATGCAAGGAACAAATGCCACCATGCCATGACTAGACACATATTACCACCACACAGTGACCGAATGAAAGCATATTATAGATTGTAGATTGTGAACCCTCTGTCATGGGTGTATTGCCACGAAGATCGTCGCGATTGCACATTCTGACTTCTCGCAGCTGAGTTGCTGTTTCTTTGTGTTTGGTAGTGAGGGAGTTAATTTTACCTAGCTCTTTGCTAAGACTAGGTCCAGCCTCGCCCGGCTGCTTTTGATTATGCACTAATTAGCTTCCTTTATATACCTGCCAGTCTGCTTGTTAGATGCCGGTGAAAGCTTACATGCAGACCAGCAGTTTGGATCAGGTCATGAGAAGACTTAAGTTAAGAGTTCCTTTGTGGTTTCTCCTCTCCTCGATTATAGTTTATCTCCTAGACCTTTTGTGTTCCCTCTGTGTTTAAGTGTCGTATGCAAGACAGTGTTTGCTTTGTCCCCTGTCTGTCTCGTTTGTCTGTACTGTTTGTTAAGCAGTAACCTGCCTATTCCCTGTGTGGTAATCAGGGTCCTTCTGAGGACTAGATTACAGTTGTCAGGGACTTATAGGAGACAGGGTTACGTTGGCGGCCTGGACCTCTGTACCATTAACAGTACCTCCAGGTTGAGGGACTAGTCAGGTCCCCAGTCTAGGGTCAGCATAGACCCCGGTCCACCTGCAGCCTGAGTACAGCATTATACGTCTTCAGGATTCACCCACAGTACAACGGATATTATGTCAGGTAATACTATACTTTATGTACATGTTGAGATTTCCTATTTATGTGTTATATTGCATGTTGTCCCTCTTAGTATTGATTACTGACATCATATGTGTATCTGTGATACAGCGTGACATTTTCACCGGCCAAAAAAGATTCTCCCCAGCTACCATGGATCCAGTTGCCCAGTTTGCCCTGCAGTTGCAGAGTTTATCCATGAAGCTGACGGACATTAAGTCCAGGGTTTTGTCTCTCCCGGAGCAAACCAGGTCTGAACCTAAAGTTGCTCTCCCGGACAGGTTCACTGGTGGGCGGGACAAATTTTTTACCTTCCGGGAGGCATGTAAATTATATTTTCGGCTTCGGCCTCGATCATCAGGGAGTGAGGAGCAGAGAGTGGGAATTGTTATCTCACTTCTGCAAGGGGACCCTCAATCCTGGGCGTTCTCTCTGCTTCCGGGCTCCCCGGCCCTCCAGTCAGTAGATCGATTTTTTACTGCCCTGGGTCTGGTATATGATGACCCGGATCGGGTCTCCCTTGCTGAAATGAAGTTACGTAAGATACAGCAGGGAGATCGTCCAGCGGAGGAATTTTCTTCTGAGTTCCGTAGATGGGCCACAGATACTCAGTGGAATGACCCAGCTCTTAGGAGCCTGTTTTGTCAAGGGTTATCTGACAAATTAAAAGATGTTTTGGCTCAGTATGATTCTCCTCCGTCACTGGAGGCTGCTATGGCCCTTGCTATTCGTATTGATAGACGGCTTCGGGAGAGGTGCGAGGTAACTCCGCCCCCTGTTGTGACTCCACCTACTACTAAAGTCCATTATATTGAGGTTCCCCTGGTCTGTTCTGAGGAGCCTATGCAGTTGGGAGGGACATCATTTCGTAGGAGGGGATCGGCGGTGCGCCGCAAGACAAGAAGGTGTTTCTTCTGTGGGAAAGAGGGACATTTTGTTGAGGGGTGTCCATCCCGTGCCTCATTGAGCAAAAAAGTCGCCGGAAAACTGTTAATCCCAGGTTGTGTGGTGGACGACAACCTGGGAGTATGTATTTCGTCCCTAAGTCCGTCTCAATTTCTCGTACCTGCGGAGGTGGTGGTTGGTACGAGAGTTGAGAGGATTTCTGTTCTTCTTGATAGTGGGTCTGGGGCTAATCTGGTGGACGCTCGGTTTGCCCAGGTGCATGGTATGCAACTGAGTGTATTGGCTAAACCGATCCCTATATTCTCTATTGACGCCAGACCTCTCGGTCAAGGTAGCTTTGTACAAGCTGTTCATAACATAGACCTTCGAGTAGGGGCAATACATAAAGAACAATTGTCTTGTTATGTGTTGGAGGGTCTTCCTACTCCTATTGTGTTGGGACTTCCTTGGTTGGCTAAA